>PVIC010032726.1:0-20543 GCA_004025085.1 Thryonomys swinderianus | reverse complement strand
GAGTGATCACCTTCAAACGACTTGTTCTGTGTGTCAGTCTTTTAATGCACAAACATAAAAAAATGACAAACTGGAGAGGAGGTTTAACCGAGTACAAATGATGACACAGCAGTTTCTGCACACTCCACACCTGGATATAAGTCAAGACGGCAGCTGCCAGGTACTAAATTTCAGGGTGGACTGCTCTGCCATACTCACAACAGATCAGAGGACTGGGGGGGCCAATCTTCTCAATCTCCCTTCTAAACAAGAGGCCAGCAAGAAGCAGGAGCAGCCAGCTGTGCTGTCATCCAGAGGGAACAGTAGGAAAACCCTGGGAAAGTGACTGATTCTTCACCCTGGTGCCTACAAGACAATAGTAAGAGTCCCTCATGTACGTGATAGGACTCCCATAGATATTTTGATTTTGGCCAACTTTCAACTTAGCATGAGCTGAAAGGTTCTGGACCAAAGAAAGTGTTCACAAATGCTTCAGTGACACAGACACTTCATCTTCAGTGACACAGACAATTAAATTGGGCAAGGAATGACCGGGTGACTAATCAACTCACAGGGGAGACTCCAACCTGCAACTTTGCTTATACAAAAACTGGGATGCTAGAGAGAAAGCCAAGAGCCCCCAAAAAGAGCACTAGAAGGCAGGTGTAGTAGTGAACACTTGTAATCCCAGCATCGGGAAGGCCAAGACAGCAGCATTGCTACAGGTTTGAGGCCAGCCTGGGTTACATAATGAGTTCAAGGCCAGCCTGAATTATGTAGAGAGACCTGGTCTCAAAAAAAAAAAAAAAAAAAAAAAGCTAGACAATCTCTTATTAACCACCTAAGGAAAGATTATTCTGGGAAGATGAGAAACACTAACCACCTTCCTTTCAGTTTTAGTAGCCACAGGAATTTGGACTCTGAAGCCATAAATAATTTTCTCAGGGATTATGAGCAACTGCAACTGGTTGCAAATGTGGCCACTGCCAAACATGTCCATGGCAGCAGGAAAGCTGAGGGCCACCAGTGTGAGGGCTGCTGTTCTGCAGGCCCATTTTGGGCAGGCTCTGGCCATGAGGATGAGGAGCCACAGTGCTGGGGAGAGATAACAGTACAGCAGGACCATTAACAGATAAGACCGGAGCATAGCCAACGAAGATAACTCCAGACGTTCTCTGAATAAATTCTTAAAAGCTTCGAGGCTTGAACAATCAAAAACTTTTACATTGAAAAGGAAAAGAGGGTGGAAGGTGCAAAGACACAGGGCTCTTTTAGATGCTGACCACTCACTTTGTCCCCAAGTCCATCTTACAGATCAAGCAAATTCGAGACTGGAGCCAGAGTCACTAGACTTGTGTGAGAGGCAAAAACTTCTGGTAGTAGCTCTTGGTGACGTCGATCATCAGCTCCTGAGTACACTCTGGGAGCTCTCCTGAAAAGAGTCCTGGGGAAAAGAGGCCTGGTCAATAACAGGAAGAAGCCCACAGCTAACTTCTGTTCAAACTGCTAGAGATCTTTACTTTTGGTTTTAGCTAATGGCTAGATTTCCCATATTCAGTACTATAAAATATTCCTCCAGATGATATGAATTTGTGACAAGGTTGGGAAGGGGACAAATATTACAGTTCTCCAAATGAACAAACATATTCCAGGTAAAAGAAAAGTTGGAGCCAGGTATGATGGCATATGTCTGTAATCCCAGAACCCTAGAAGGCTGAGGCAGGAGGATTATAAATTCAAGTTCAGCCTGGGCAACTCAGTGAGTCTCTGTCAAAATAAAAAATTTAAAAAGCATTGAGGATATTGGTGGATGCAAAGGTCTTTGGTTTAATCCCCAGTACCACAGGGATGGTGGTGGTGGATTAAGACCTCTGAATAGTTAAAGCATCTCTGGCTGCTTCCAAGGTTGTTCCAGAGGAGGACTTATCTGCCCCCCAGATTCTAGTGTGATCCCCAGTGAGCCAGCTTCCTCCTTACCCTTGAGATAGAAACTGTCTTGCTGTTTGTACAATGAAACTAAACTTCACTAGTTAAGAGGTAAATAAAATAAGAAGGAACAGAGAGTCCTGCAGAAAGACAAACAATGGAGTGATCACAAATAAGAATTTCCAGGAAAGAGGCACTCTCAGGCACTGTGGACCCTCATACAACTGCTTTGAAGGACACTTCAGAAAACTTTCAAAATGATGTGGCCTGACAATTCAACTTCCAAAAATGTATCCCAGACCAGGTGTGGTGATGCACACCTGTAACTGCACACTCAGGAGGCTGAGGCAAAAGGATCTCTGTGAGGGCCAGTGATGTAGCTCAGTGCTACTATGCCTGCCCGTCAAGTGCAAGGTTCTAAGACCGAACCCCCATACCACAAAACAAAACAGAAGGATAGCTGTGAGTTCAAGGCTAGCCTGGGCTACAGAGAGACCCTATCTGAAAAAAACAGTCAATAAGTAAATAAATAAATCTCAGTAATAATCTTGCTCAACTGTACAATGTATGTTCAAGAACGTCAAAGCAGAAAAGTTTCAACAGTGAAAAACCAGGTACAACTTCTAACATCCCCTATATTGTTGAATGGGTTAGATAAACCATGGTATATCTGTGTAGTGAAAAAGCTCTAACCATTGAAAAGAAAGGACGTGGTCGCTACACATTGACAAGACACCCAAGACACATTGCAAACAAAGAAAGCTAGGTTCAAAGCAGTAGAGAGTTGTATAGAATGTGACTCTAGCTATAAACAGTCCCTATGTCCATGCTATATATACAAACATATACCCACATGCCTGTAGATTCATACACATACATGTACTGCATATATATAAAAACATAAATAACTGATAAAATAGAAAATAGGTCTAAAAAACACAAAATTCTCATAAGCACTCTGAAAACTAGCATTCCCTATTTGACTTGCAAACATGTCTGGTCTGTATAATATTTAATCATTTTTAATTAGTAGAAAACTGTTTAAAATACACAGATATCACCAAAAGCTCTAATTTTTAGCTCCTGATAAAATATCAGACTACCTCATAAAATTAGATCTGTATTAAGCAGCTATCAAGGGGTATTACTTCCATCCTCTGCATTATCTGGCTCCAGCAGGACCTGAGTCCTTGGCTCCTAATCCAGAGCCTTTCTGGCTGGCTTCCCTTTCATTTTTTCCCATAACTCAGTTTCATCCTGCAAAGTCCTCCAAAAACATGTCAGTTTTCCTGTAACCCTATGTCTACAGTCTAAAAGCTGGAGACTGCCAATTGTGTAGCCAGATGGTTGGCATTTCTCTGTGAAACTACAGAAGAGAAGCAAGGCAAGCATCCAGTCACAGTGCAAAAGGTGCTGGACTCTGTGAGGGACCTCACAGAAAGGTCAAGGCCTTATGGCCCAGGAATTAGCCCTGACAATGTAATCTGTCTATGTCTCAGTTTTCTCATTTACATGCAAGTCACATATACCTTGAATCCTCTATTATTAAAATTCCATAAGAGTGCTACCACTTGAATTTGAAATACCTAGAAGTCTATGGCCATACCAACCTGAAAAGGTCTGCTCTTGTCTAAAATACTTTGTAATGTTTCTTTGCTTTGTTATCAATGGTCAATGACTGTAAGAAATTGGTGCTAAGGAACCTGAATAAGTTAAAAAAGAATACGGTATTTCTCTGGCAGGATTCTTCTTAATTCAGATCAGAGACATGTCTGGTATTTACTTAAAACAACTGGGGCTGTTCTGATCCATCACTGGCTAAGAATAGCTAAATTTCATCAGAGCAAGACTACAACATGGAGAGGATAACTAAATAAGAGTCTTTCTCTGAATAGCAGAAATGTATGACATGGCAGAATGGCAAACTATCTCCCCAAAGACCCTTTGATAATTTTGTACCTCTCTGAAATTCATACTCAATTATCTGAGTGAGCAGATTTTTTAACCTGGAAAGCAATTAACTGCCTAGTGGTAGATTCCATGTACTGGCCTATCTTTCTCCTCCAGCTGGAAATTGGTAATGTGCCTCTGTACACGCTCCATGATTTCACTTGTGTAAAACACTCTGGGAAGCTGGACGTGGTGGCATACCTAAAATCCCAGCACTCAGGAGGCTGAGGTAGGAGGATCACAGCAAGTTCAAAGGCAGTCTGAACTACACAGTGAGACTCAGTCTCAAAACAAACAAAAAAATACTATGGAGAAAAGAGACTGCCTTGGGGGAGAGGGGATCATGAGGTTTTCTTCCATCTGTATTTTTAGTGTTTTCTAAATTCTCTGGGATGAACACACACTTACTTCTGTGTCCTCACACATTTTGTAATTTGGAACTCTGAGCTCAGAGGGGCTAAATCAGTAGACATTTTTCAACCATGGGCATTACTGGACTGAGACCATGTTTTATGCTACATTTTCAGCTTGGGGATTCCTGAGCCACTCAGCAAGTTTAAATTCAAACCTCTAACTAATGTGAGGGTTAACCCACAGCAAACATTTTCTAAAAAGATCTTTTTCCATTCAGAGCTCAGACCAAGAGAAAAATGCTTCTTTGCATTTAACAGGTCCTGGTGGCAAATTTATCTTGTATCAGCCTTTGATGCAGGGAAAACCGTCCAAGGGTATTTGAGATTCTCTTGGTCAGGGGTTATTTCCTGTCCCCACATGAGTATTATACCCCAAACCACTGTGTTAGGAAGATAGCATCAATTCCCATAATTATATACCTTGGATCTAGGGTCTTCTTTGATCGCTGATTACTGATTTTTTTTTTTTTTTAGACAGAATCTCACTAGATAGCTCAGCTGGCCTCAAACTATCAGTCTCCCCCTCAGTCTCCCATATGCTGAGGTTATAGATGTATGCCACCCTACCCAGTAATTTCTTTATATTCTTATAATCATTATGCATTGAAAAAAAAATCTGTGATATTTTAGATAGCATTTCTAGGTACCTTGTAACTGGAAAAATTTAAAATTTGCTACATATTATTAGAGACAGAAATTGTATGTACTCTTTTGTGGTGGAAAATAAAATGGAATTTTGAGAATATTAAAATAAATATAACACCAAGGTTACCTGGGCACCCTGAGAAGACAGTGAATGGTGGTACCACAGTTTCAGGAGGTAATACTGTATTGTCAAGAATTTTGCAGCAATCCTTTAGCACACAGCGGCGCCCCTGAGATGCAAATATTATCAATAAAAAACACATCAGGAAATAGAAGCAAAGGTTATCTAGTCTGCTATATAAAGGCTATTTTATACATTCTTCATCCCAAATATGTAACAACCACAGAGTAGCAAGATTCTTAAACTGTAACCACCTGTTCCAGATTGTACCTTACAAGAAGAAAGAAGCACAAGAGAGTACTGTGTACATGTGTGGGCATACAAAGTATCTTGGGCATCAGAAACAATGGTCCTCTAGGGGATCTGTATAATTTCATCTTTGATTTAGTGGTCATGTTGTTTTGTTCCCCTTTCTCCTTGAAAGGAAATCTCTATTTTCCTTGGGAATCACCCGTTTCTATCTCAGTCCATGTGCTTCACCCCCATTGCACACTGGTTTAGGGAACTGGCATTATGACCATCAACCTTCGGGCTTCTGCGGGGTGTGCTTGGAAAAGCAATATTTTCCATTATATTCCTTAAAGGGCATGATGATAGCCTGGAACAGCCATCCCACTTCTACAAAGGTCCTGAGTTCGATCCTGGTAACCACATACAATGCTGGGCGTGGAGACTCATGCCCACCAGCCATCAATACCACATACCACAGTGCCTGGCGTGGTGGCTCACGCCTGTAATCCCAGCACTCGGGAGGCAGAGGCAGGAGGATTGTTGAGTTGAGGCTTGCCTGGGCTACATAGTGAGCTCAAGGCCAGCCTGAACTACAAAGCAAGACTCTGTCTCAAAAAAAAAAAATAGTGCGTACTGATATTGCTTGATAGGCTTTTCCTTCACATGTGAACAATCTGATTAACATCCACAGCTTCCCTACAGAGCAGCAGACTATCCCAGCACCTTGCAGGAAGGATCTGCCTGTCATGAGGACAGTTAAGACTCAGAGTTCCCACCTGCTCCAAGATTCTAAAATTCTCCAAGAATTTCTCCTAAAGTCATTATACTAAGAATATTAAGATTATTAATGAGAATTGCTAAGACTTAGCAACTACTTGCCAATACAAAATACTAGTCAGGTCACGAACTGATGTACTGAAGCAGCACAAAAAGCAGAGCCCTTGACAGCACTGCCTCAGCTCCTTTCAGACGTTGTGCTCTGAGAAGAAAGCATGGTTATAGGACTAGACTGCTATCATGATGCCTTTACTTTGCGATGGAAAATGCCATAAAAACATAAATGAGGTTTGGAAGGCTAGCTCCTAGTAAACAGGCTGAGGGAAATAGACAGATTTTCCTACCTTTCCTCTACTTTTTAAAAAAACTTTTCTTTTTAACTAATAGGCAAAAGTAAGTGTATCTGTAGGAATGGAGTGACACCTCAGTATTTGAGTACAATGTGTTCAATCAAATGGGGCAATTAGCATTTCCATTTCCCTATTTTTCATATGCTTATGCCTTCAACCTCCTCTCTTTTCTCCTTTTTTTTTTTTGAGACAGGGTCTTGCTTTGTAGTTCAGGCTGGCTCTGAGCTCACTATGTAGCCCAGGCAAGCCTCAACTCAACAATCCTCCTGCCTCTGCCTCCCGAGTGCTGGGATTATAGGCATGAGCCACCGCGCCCGGCTCTTTTCTCCTTTTTTTAAAAAAACTTTTATCCTTATCAGTGCATTGTATATACACATTGTGATCACACTCAATATTGGGAATTTGTACCAGTATAAGACACAATTTAATTCTCATTTTTTTCCTGTTCCTCTACCCACCCCACAACCCCAGCTTTTCTCCTTCTTTATAAAATATGGAACAAGTCATTATGAGCTGGGCATGGTGGCACATGCCTGTAATCCTAGCACTTGGGAGGCTGAGGCAGGATTGTCATGAGTGTGAGACCAGCCTGGGCTACTAAGTTCAAAGTCAGAGTGAGATTCCATTTAAAAATCAAAACAAAATAAAATAAACCCACCATGTAGTCATTATGAATTCTAGTCACCCTAGAATTTACTCATTTTATCTAACTGTACTTTAGTAACCATTATCCAACCCCCCCTTCACTTTCCTACACTCTAGCAATCACTATTTTTTTCTGCTGAGATCAACTTTTTAATTTCCCCTTTTCTTCAACATCTGGCTAAACCAGAGACTTTCTGTCTCCAGTGAACACTATAGAATTCCTCTGGAGCAAGAGCATCAGCAGAACAACTGCTGCCCTTAGCTCTGTGCAGCAGGTCAGACTGGTGTGGTTACCGCTGCACACAGCTCTCCTGACACGGTCTCCCTTGGCTGAGCCCTCACAGCCCCTCAACCCTGAACTGCCTGGTTCTAGGGCTGTGGAGGTAATGCTATGGTATGTGTATCACTGTTTTTTTAAGACCAAAGATACTGATGTAGTAGTTGGTTGTTCTAAACGAAAACTTCAGTGTTCTGGTTTAATTGCAATGTCCACATTCTGCGATAAGTGAGTAGTTATGGTTGCAGTTTGGGACATGGTGTGTAAAAGGTTTGCCATCACTACTCTGAGATCTGAGTCTTAGGACAGAGAGCTAGCTCTGTGTTCATGGGAATGACCATTAAAAATCATATAAATGACCTTGGTTTTTCCTAGAATCTTGTGTGAGATATACATCTAAAAGGTAGTAAACAGTTAAAACATTAAGGCAGATCAACTCTAGTTATTAACATTGTCACCTAGTTGTTCCCAGAAACCTCAATAGAAATTAAGCTCTTCATCAATGACATAACAAGAAATCCACATCTTGATTGGATAAAGCAATTTCTGGTTTTGTTGCTGCTGCTCTGAGACAGGGTCTCTCTCACTTTGCAGTTCAGGCTGGCCTTGAGCTCATGGTGATCCTCCTGCCTCAGCCTCCCAAGTGTACCATCTCGCCTAGCGGGTGAAACAAACTGATGCCTATGCTCCTATGGACCACAGTCCTGCAAGTACTGCTGGGTAAGGGATCAACTTGTACCTGTATGCCTTGCAGTTCCCCTAATATTGCATCCTCTAACAACTCTGAACCTTACGCTAATGCCAATCCCTTAATGGACTGGAAATGCCCACACTCCTCTTGTTCACTCTGCCCATTTCCACCTGCCCGTTAGAGGCCCTCGATGCTCCTTTAGGTAAGGAAATAAGTAGGTTGTGTAGCAGCACAGCTGAATTTAAATCCTACCTCTACTAGCCACTAGCTTTGTCATATCCCTTAACACCTATTCTCACCTGCAAATAGGGATAATAGTACCTGACATCCTCAAATAAAGTAACTGAAGGGCCAGAGTTTAATCTCATGCAAAGAGGTTTGATGCAGCTAGCCACTGTTATTAACACCAAATCCTATAAGAAAGACCCAACCTCAGGAACATCAGGCAGTGCTCTACCCTGCCTGGTCAGGAAAGCAAAGTCCCACTGATGGAAGGGATGACGGATGAAAGGCAGAGGGAAATGAGGCTGCTGAGTCAACCGATGCCCCATACTCACAATCACACAGTTCTTGCCAACGTGAACATAAGAGCCAATCTGAGCAGCGTTGACCACACAATCTTCCTCAATAAAAACATGGTCCCCAATATGTAAAGGGAAGAATGCAACTCTAGAGAAGGAACAGACGAACGATAAAAAAAAGTCAAGGTTGCATAGTTTGGGAACAGGTTGATATAACTATAGATCGTAATCTTAATAAATTCATCTTATCTTTTTTTTGAAAAGCTGACACCATTAGATCATTGTTGTATAACTAACAAAATCAAACATAAATGCATTATCTTGGTAGATTAACTAGAATTAGTTAAAAGCGAATCTAGCTAATTTAATGAATTAATTAAAGCTTTCTGTGCAAAAACATAAATTTGGGAAGTTGTACAGATCATTAGTGTCACCTTCTTTTAAGTGAACAACTTCCTGAATATGGCTTTCCTCTTTCTGGCTAACACAGCTCTGTGGATCAACCTACATGAAAAACCACTGTCTGGGCATGGCCGAAAATCATGGTTATCTGACAGCAATGTGGACATTTTACATCCATACAATAAGAACTGGACTTCAAACTAGCTGTTTCTTTCTGTGCTTTTTTTTTTTCCTCCAAAGAAGAATGTAAATAAATTTAGCCAAAAGCATGGTGACCCTCTCCCAGACTGACTACTAGGTCAAAATCAGAAATACTGTAAGAAAGAAATATGCAAGGAAAAAGCAGGGTAGAAGGAGTAAGGTTTTCAAAGTTAAACAAGAAGGCATCAAATAAAAATGAATGGATGGCTGCTTACTTCTGCTTCCTTTGACAATGCTCACAGATCACATATTCAGTATCTGCCCTGTGTTTCAGGGTACTGACATTACGCTCATGGGCTGTCATTTTTAGCACCCAACATGCTTATAATTCATTCATTTACCATATTTATTGGGTACCTACTATGCACCAGACAGTGCTGTACAGTGGACCCTTGACTTAGGAACTCAGTTCATTCATAAGGGCTGGCTGGAACTCCAGTTGATCAACTGAAAGCTGAAGCTCCTCTACATAACCTTTAAAGTTTCCCTGCTGTGTACAGGCAGATTTCAGTGTCCTGAGAGTGACAGTGGCCCAGAATTTCTCAATTAAAAAACAAACAAACAAACAAACCCACACAAGAAAGGATGTGATGTTCCTTCCAGAACTCTTTAAGGGCTAAATCTGTGTCTGAGACCATCTGTAAGCACAAGTGGCTGGCATTCAGGTTATAACTCAAGACTCTATAGGTTAAACTAAAATTCTAGTTATAACCCAAACTGTTCCTATAACAGGCCAGCTATAACTCGAGGGCCCAGTATATCACCTACAGCAGAGCTATCACATTATATAGTAGCTATCTGTTAATGTAGTTGTTTCTACCACTGGATTTTGAGATCTCTGAGGAAGGAATTCTGTATTATCCATGTTTATAGGCTGAGTTTATAAACTATCATGAGGTATTCAACAAACACACACTATACTAACTTAATGGATGAAATGCAGGTGGTGGCACAGGTGGGAACCAGGAGGGCAATTAGCAAAGGAGAGAGAGGCAAAAGTGATACTACCACAGCAGAGATGCTGGTCAGTTTTCCTCTCTGTTCTTGCCCTTATTTGCTTGTGATAAGGCCTCACTACATAGTTCAAGCTGGTCTTGAGCTCAGTTTGTAGCCCAGACTGGCCTTAAATTTCTGCAATCCTCCTGCCTCAGCCCTATCCAAATCTCTGAGTGCTGGAAGTACAAGTGTGTACCAGTACGCTTAGCCTTGTTCTTGTCCTTTTTGGACTGTCTTACTTGTCACTGAGGAATCAGTGGATCTAACTTAACCAGACCCTCAAGGAGTAGGTACTTAAATGAAGATAAGCCAGTGAGATTCTCTGCCCCAAGATACAGAATATAAGACCCAGTGTAACCTTAGAGACAGAAGGATAGAGAAAACAGGTGTTTTGATGGTGGCTAGCTGCCCAGTTATAAATTAAAGTCCCTTGTGAGGCCTGGTTCCTTCTACTCTTAGACTCTATCAAATACATCTGTGAATATTAAATCAGATGCTCTTTTGCTTTTGCCATCTTAAGTGGATTTTGTTTCTGGCAACCAATCACCAACCAGATTAAGAAAACTATCATCACAGTTACGTTCACCATGGGGAACTCTTACTCAGTGTCACAAACAATAAGATAGAGCTGCTCACTCAACACATGGACGATACTCAAGTAGTAGCACTGTGCCCAAGACTGGAACAAGTAATTAAATTACATACCCTTTGCTGAACTTCTTGAATGGTGGCCTTATAACACTGCGACTTTTCACAACACAGTGGCGTCCAACTCTTACATTTGCCAGATCCCCTCGGATTATACAGTCATTCATTATAATGGTCTATAAAACAAAGCACATTTTTAAAACCTACCCACATTGCCCAAAACGTAATACCAAAGGACAGATAATAGGACAATGACTGTTATGTTATGATCTATTACATCAAATGTTCTGCCAAAAGGGATAAGGTAAAGGGAAAGTTACTCTCGTGTCATTGACTATAATCTGACATTGGAGATGTTCTACATTAGAAGCTTTGCCCTTAATATTCCTTGAATAGAACTCTTTGAATCAAAATTTAGTGAGAATGCCTATAACAAATTTAGTTTAGGTGTCTCTTTAGACTCATTCAGTCTACCTACCCTCCAAGTGTGGGCTATTTGCTCACTGATAGTACTGGCTGTTCTCACTCTTTCTTTTTTAAAAAATTTTTATTACTGGGCTGGGGATTTTCCTTAGTGGTTCCAGCACCTTCCTTGCAAGCACAAGGTCCCCCATTTGATGCACAAGGTCCCAGTTCGATCCCCCGTAATCACATACCACAATGCCGGGTGTGGTGACTCACACCAGCAGCAATCAGTACCACACACCACAATGCCAGGTGTGATGGCTCCTGCCTTTAATCCCAGCACTGGGGAGGCAGAGGCAGGAGGACTGCTGTGAGTTCGAGACTTGCCTGGGCTACATAGTGAGCTCAGGGCCATCCTGAACTACAAAGCAAGACCTGTCTCAAAAAAAAAAAAAATCTCCTATCACTGCTGTCTCCGACTTCATGCTCCCACAGGTGAATCCCTCAAGTTCTGGCTCACCTCAAACTTTTGGACTCAGAGTACATACTACATTGTGTGGAGTAAGATCTGGCTTCCTCAGAGATTGTGTGGAGGGACTGAAAAACACACCAAGAAATCTAGGGGGGTTAATGTTCCATATTGATAAAGAGAAAGCATTCTCAATATATGTGAATGGAATTATTTAAAGTGTACGTATCTGGATTTGCACCTGTGAAAGTAGGCGAGAGCAAAGCAGATCATGAGTAATGGTGTACACTAAGCATAAATGTTCAACTTTTTTTGCCCTATAGCGTTTCAGAAGTCAATAAAATATGTTAAATAGAAGGTTAACAGAACTGAATTTTCATTTTAGAGTATTCTCAACACGTTCTAGAATCTAAATGGAGAGGCTACAGATGAGGCTGGAGGGAAAGTAATCTTTAATGAGTATATTGGATCAAGGTAAAAATAGATAACAGGGATTATCTATAGTAATAGAACAAAAATGAGATATAAATAGGAGGTAAATGATCAAGCTTCTATAACCATGTATTATAGGGAAGTAAGGGAGATAAAGGCCATATTTTTTTTAAAAAGGCCATGTTAAACAACTCTACGTAGATACAATCTGCCAAACTCAGAAATTCAAAAACTTGGGCCAGGGATTTAGCTTAGTCGTTCTGGTCCCTGACTCACAGTGAATTCAATTCCTGGCATTCTGATGCAAAAAAAAAAAAAAAAAAAAAAAAATTAAAAACTTGACAGGATAGTAATCTAATTTCTACTCATACACACACACACACAAACATATACACACACATACAAATGTCATGAAGGAAAAGGGGTAACGGAAAGAGAACTCTTACTAATTAAAAGAAACTTAAGGGACCTATCAACTAAATACAATGTGTGCATGACTTCTGGGATTCTGATGTGAACAAACCAACTGTTAGAATGACACGCATGTGCCACCACATCTAGCTTGTATAGTAATCCGGTTCTAAGTGTCATTGTATTTTGTTGTGGCATTAAAAAGTAAACACATTACTTGTTACTTCACTTTATTGATTTTTTGTATTTAATAAATCCAATCTGGAGAAAAAGAGTTGGAAATGTACAACAATAAATAGCAGACACAACATTTTATCAACCCTGCTAATGTGATAATTAATGGAAAGCAAGCAAAGACATCGTGGAGGTGTCTTTGTCCCTTACCTTGCCATTGAGGACGATGTTCTGGCTTCCACACAACACTGACTGGCGACTAACTTTATTCCCAGATGCCTAAAGAGAAATAACAGAATATTGAGTAGATTTCTGGGCTAAGGATTCCACAAAGAAAGTTCAAAACGGAGAAAAAGAACTTCAAATAGTGTGAGGTCTAAAATGGATATTTTAAAAGCAGGGATGAAAACTAAAGATTTAGGAATGGAATGGATTTTCAGAATTTGCATGTTATAAGTCTATAGCTTAGTGGCAAAGGATGAGACTTGGACTCAAGTCCGACTTCCATTTTTCAATTTAAAGCCCTAAACTGTGGATAATGACATTGGGAGAATGCAAAGAAAAAAAACAAAATAATAGTGCGTTTAACTGGTGCACTTGTTGTTTCCAGCATTTCATCACACATTTCAAGCGCTGAATATATAAAGAACTTGCTGGTTTTCAGCATAAGTTAACGGATTACGAAACATTAATAAAAAAAAAAGTTTAAATAGGCCTGAAGCTTTAAGTTGTAATTATTAGGATAGCTAATGCTTTCCTGGCCACCAAAAGGCACTTTATCCCTATAAGAAAATCAGAAATATGTATTTTAAAAAGCCTAAAGTGGCCATGTTTAGTGGCCGGACCAAACAACAAAATCAGAGAAAGTGCCAAGCGTCTCTCGGTAAATCCCGATGAACTGCCAAAGGGACCCGGCGTGGGTGGGGCATAGATAGAAGAGGGTTTCAGGCCAAACCTCAAAAGAAAGCGGATTTGGAAGATGAAGGGCGGATGTCTGAACACACGCACCGTCTCGATGTACTCCGACTTGTTGTAGAGTAGTTCGCCCAATTCCATGGTCAACACCTCCTTTCCGGACCTTGGGATTCTGTCAAAAACCAGCTCTCAGAGATACCGGCTACTTCCGGCCGCACCACCACTTCCGCCGTCCGCGGGCGCGGCTATAATCGACAGCTCGGCTCTCAACTAGGCGGCCGTGCGCCATTGGTCGGCTATCCCCAACTGTGCGTGCGCAGGCCGAGCGGTGGCTTTAATTGGCTAGGGTAGGTGGCGCGCCTAACTTGTGTGGGCCACCTGGTTGAGTTCTGAGAGAGTCCCGGGTACCTGGTTCTTTCCCGGGTTCTTCTTGGACCCAGGTCCATCTGTGTCTCCGTGTCCGCCGGCCTAAGGCTGGCGACCTTTCAATTCGGCCTCCATCCCGATGGAGGAGCCTTCCTGGAAGCCCCTCAGCGGTGCGGAAAAGGAAAAGGTGCCCGGGGTGCGGAAAGGGCTGACTTGGGTCTCGCTTCCACACTGGAGGCCTGGCTGTCTTGGCTCGCGCTCCGAGGCAGCAGTATCCTCTGACCTTCTTCTTCAGGTCTGAGTGGGCATAGGAAGTGGAAGTGTAGGAGATTGGTGCGATACTCCGTGTAGCGCTTAAAAAACAAAGTTACATTACAGTACATAGAAACAAAATGCAAAACGTTATAGACAAAGCTTAAATGCCTTTCGACAGGCTTCTGCCTCTCTTCCTTCAACTCTTCCTGCAGTCTCAGTCTTTCACTCCACCAGCCAAGAAAAACTTTTCAATCTTGTACTTTCAGATCTTTCTGTATGTTGAGCAGGGAGGCGGCTACCAAAAAATACTATGTATGTATGTATGTATGTATGTATGTATGTATTTTTTGAGACAGGGTCTCGCATTTTGTAGTTCAGGCTGGCTCTGAGCTCACTATGTAGCCTAGGCAAGCTTCGAACTCAGCAATCCTCCTGTCTCTGCCTCCCGAGTGCTGGGATTACAGGCGTGAGCCACCACCCCCGGCATTGTGGTATGCGGTATTGATTGCTGGTGGGCGTGAGTCTCCACACCCAGCATTGTATGTGGTTACCGGGGATCAAACTCAGGACCTTGCGCTTACAGGGCAGGCGCTGGAACCACTGAGCTAACCCTCTGGCCCCCCAAAATACTATGTATTTATTGAAGAGGAGAACTTTCATAAACAGTATAATCGGAATGGCATTGTAACTTTTGTGTTTCTTTGTGTTTATCAGACACATTAGGACGTAGTAAACTACCTTTAAAAAAAAAACCCTGTATAGTATTATAGTTTGGAAGTATCCCCGTTTCTTTAGAAATAATCTACTAGTGAACTTTTAGTTTGTTTTCAGGCTCTTGTACTGCTGAACAGAATTTTTATTGTGTTTGCTGGACTCTCATTCAAATTAACTTGTCAGTCTTCTAGTTTATCTGCTAGCTGGGTGAAAGGATCATTTCTGATAAGCAGGATAATTCCTAGATATTAATAAGGCTGGTGAGAAGCAAACTGGTCTAATGATGCAGAACACAGTCCTAGTCAGCTGCTAGGGTTTGGATTATGCCACTTATAAACTGCATGGTTTTTCAAGGATGAGTCCCCCTAACAGGCTCCTAGAAAGCAAAATAAAAACAAAAATGAATGGCTTTGCTGTTAAGAATCCCCTTTGAGTCACAGAACCCAGAGAGATAAAGGAAACCTAAACTTTCAAAGAATAGTAATTAGACTTAGCCTAGTTCAGGTCTTTGTTCAGTCCCTACAGTGTGGCTGACTGGGAATTCAGCAGTGAAGACCCTTATTCACTGGTTTTTGGAGTGTTCCTCAACTGCACTTAGCCTATTTCATCATGGAGCTTTTTTTCACATTGTAGTTCCCACTCCCAATCTTAAAGCAAGCTCCTTCCTTTTTTAGGTGTAGGCTCCAAAAATAGGGCTCACAAAGGTTTCCCTGCCCATTCCATTCAGGAGCCTAGTCTTATCGCCCTGTTTAATTAGGTATTTGTTATGATGTAAAATCTGCTTTTTTCTTGTATGGTATATGTATACATGTGTAATTTCACTATGTGTAAATTGCCTTCATCACCCTGTATCTCTGACCTCTGAAACATGACATAATAGCTCACACATAGTACTGTTCTAGATGCTTTTCTTGAGTGAATGTGACAACTGTAATTAGGTATTTGTTATGATGTAAAATCTGCTTGTTTTCTTGTATAGTATATGTATACATGTGTAATTTCACTATGTGTAAAGTGCCTTCATCACCCTGTATCTCTGACCTCTGAAACATGACATAATAGCTCACACATAGTACTGTTCTAGATGCTTTTCTTGAGTGAATGTGACAACTGTTAATTTCAGGAAGGAATAGGGAAGTAACAGACATACTGTAATACAGTAAAAAATTGTGATAAGGGAAGCACAGAGGAGGAGTGGAAAGTCTAACCTGGATTTGGAGAACAATTTAGAATTCTGCCCTAGGGAAATAAAAATCTTAAACTGAGGCTTGAGAAATCTGTAGGAATTGACATAGGGAAGCAGTGTTCCAGGTGATAGGAATAGGTAGTACAAAACTCCTGAGAGTAAAAAGCTTGGTGCTTTGTGAGAATTGCAAACAGGTCTCAGTGAACCAGTTCCTTTCTTAGAGGTTAAGGACCCTGCTGAGCCCTGACATCTGATTACACTATGTTGCTTTCCCCTGACTCCACCATTTCACTACTCAAGATGGTATTTTTCTTTTTCCAGTTGAAGGAAAAATTAGCATTTTTGAAAAAGGAATATAGCAAGACACTGGCCCGCCTTCAGGTAAGTGGATTATATAGTCTCAGATTGAGGTATTGTACAGTTTTAAAAATTCTTCTGACAGTAATAAGGCTCTAAAGGAAAGTTCTCTCTTGAGCTTCTTTTGTTTCCTCTAGCGTGCCCAAAGAGCTGAGAAGGCTAAGAATTCTATTAAGAAAACAGTGGGACAAGACTGCTTGTTCCAGCATGAAATCTTACCACAGTTAAACCACTCAGGTAAATCTGGTATTTTTACTTACACTTGCTTTATCATTCATGTTCAAGTACATGTATTTGCCTGTTACTCTTTTTTCATAGCCAGTGGATAAGAAGCAGTAGATTTTTAAATTTAACATAAAATTCATATGCTGTAAAATTAAAGCAATAAACTATACTTTCATTTGGGTTATTTATGTAGTTGCTCATTTTTCTTCAACTTTTAGAAACTATATTTAAGGTCTATATTTAATATTTAAATGTTAGGATGAGTTTTAAAAGATTATCCACATGTGCACAGAGAAAAATATACTTTAAATAGCAATGGTAAGGGCCGAGGATTTAGCTCCGTGGTGCCAAAGCACAAGGTCCTTAGTCCATCCGTGGTAATGGAAGGAAAAAAAAAAGCAATGGTAAGAGGTGTTTCAAGGAGGGAAGGGGAAAAGGACAAAAAAGGAAAAGAAGATGTGTTATGTATATGTATCAATCCGCTGCAATGAATGTGACCATTATGTGCTGCAGAGCTCGTAGCTATTGAAATGAGAAAGTGGTGAATACCAGTTAATTACTTAAGCAAATAAAAAAGGAAGACAGGAAGAAACAAAAGATACCTGAGAAAAGATTAAGTGAAGGCTTGAGTGTGAGCAAGTCAGTGGTCATACACATTCTTGGCACCCACAAGGCTCCATCATTACAAGGTTACATGAGCTGAAAAAATAAAAGAGAATACAGTTAAGTTAAAAAAATGAATTTTAGGGCCGGAGATTTAGCTCAGTGGTTCCTGCGCCTGCCTCGCCAGCGCAAGGTCCTGAGTTCCATCCCGGTAACCACGTACAATGCTGGGCGTGGTGACTCACGCCCACCAGCAATCAATACCACATAGCACAGTGCCGGGCGTGGTGGCTCATGCCTGTAATCCCAGCACTCGGGAGGCAGAGACAGGAGGATTGCTGAGTTTGCGGCGGCTTGCCTGGGCTACATGGTGAGCTCAGGGCCAGCCTGAACTACAAAGCGAGACCCTGTCTCAAAAAAAAAAAAGAATTTTAAAGAAACATTTTAGCATAATTTTGTTTACCTGTACTTAAAATTCTGTAGTTAGAATTTTTAATACTTGAACCTTCATCTGCCTGAATGAAATGCCTAAGATTTTAAAAAAATAAATATTCAGAAATATATTTTTATTTACTTGTCTATTTTTGCAGTATTGGGAATTAAATTAAGGGCCTCAGACATACTAGGCAAGTGCTCTATCACTAAGCTGTATCTCCAGCCCTATAATATATATATATTGTTTTGTTTTGTTTTTGAGACACAGTCTTGCTATGTAGTTTTAGGCTGTGCTCAGATTTGCTGTGATCCTACTGCCTCAGTCTCCTGAGTGCTGGAGGAATCCAACTCAGGACCTTGTGCTTTCCAGCCAGGTGCAACATCACTGAGCTACCGCCCCAGCCCCAGTTTGTTCCATTTTAAAAGGAAACTTAGTTACATACTTTTTTTGTCTCCTCAGAACCTAAAAATAAAGGATCTCCTTGTGGAAAGTTACAGATCAGAACCCTTCTTGATGAGGAAACTGGAGAAAAGACACATGTGACACTTGATGTTGAGCCGGAGTCTTTTAACTCTGAAGATGGCTTAGATGAAGGGTTATGTTTACAAAGAACAGATGACACCCAAGAATATTTACCCTTCAAAGTCACTGCTCCTTTTGGTGAGAAAAGACAGAGTGATGTCCCAGGGAGAAAAAAGCAGCCAAAGAGAACATGTAATTCACAAGAAAAAGATTTCTTTGACATCAGTTCACTCATACTGTCTGGCAAAAGATTAAAGAAACAGGAAGCAATCAGTAACAAAAATCCTACTTTATTAATCTCAGAAGAAACTCATCCTGCAAGTCCTGAATCTGAAATTCCAGATTTTCCAGCACCAGTTACAGAAAATGATGGAGAGAATGAATTAATTCCACCAACTGCCAAGTCAGAAAGTGGTGTTGCTAAATCCTTAAGAGGAAGTACTGTTTTCAAGGAGACTGCAGTTCCTCTGCATGCTGTATTGGACAGCAGTAATAGTCAGCACCTTGAACATGTTCCTCCTAAAGGTCACTGTGAACTTACTTCTCAGGGATTTAAAAACGTTAACTCCATTTTATCCTTCAGCTTGGAAGCACAAGGTATAAAAACTACTGTTTGCACAGATAGTTCAGTAATAAATGCAGCTGGAAGTACAAGTAGCCAACCACCTAAAAGTCCTAATTTAGAAGCAGATAATACATATTCTGGAAATGAAATCACTCACGATAACTCATCAGCAAATATAAGCCAAAATGTAAATGAAAAAAATCATTCAGAGAAATCTTTAGAATCTCCCTGTAATTCTTTGGAGAGTAGAAATGTAAACCTCCAGGAAGATGAAAGTCAACCTAAAAATCTTAGTCTAGAAGCAGTCTCTCCTGTTTCTACAGAAAATCACATACATTCTTGTACAGTGCTTGAAGGCCTTCCATTTCCTGCAGAATACTATGTCAGAACAACACGTCATATGTCAAACTACCAGAGGAAAGTAGCTGTGGAAGCTGTAATTCAAAGTCATTTGGGTGCCAGGAAGAAAGGATTTAAACATAAAATTAAGGAAGCAACTAAAGTGTTAAAGCTTTCTAATGAAGAAACTGGCCAGAGTGAAGTTAGAATGTCAGGTACATGCTCAATTCATGCAAATTCAAAAAGTTCTCTGGAACTTGTATCATTCGGTGAAGTCAGGTCTCCTGGCAAACCCACTAAAGATGATGACTGTTCTAAGAAGGCAGTTTCACAGCCTTGTGGTAAAGGACATAGAAGAAAGAGAAAATCCGTCAGCACCTCAGCACTAGACCAATGTGAACTGCTTTTGCCAGCTTCCAGCATATCAGGTATTAACGGGTTTGAGGAAAAAATCACACTGTACAAACCTCAGGATAAAAAGGTAGCTATTCATGATAAAAAGAGAGTTAAAGGTAAGTAAGATTGTGTTTAGTGATGATGATGGTGATAGCTAATAACTGCTGTGTGCTGGTGCTTTCTAAATGCTGTATATAACTAGGCTTGGTGTAGGTCTGAGGGTCCAGCTCTTTGGGGGGAGATGGCAGGAGCATCATGAGTCAAGCCTCGCCAAGGCAACTGAGCAGCTTAACTTAGGAAAAACCTGTCCTGAAATAAAAGATGGCCTGGGAATTTTGCTCATTGTGGAGGCCCTGGGCTCAATGGCCAGTATCCCCAACACAAACACACCCCCTCGCACACACAAATACTATAAGTAAATATATAAATAATACATAAAATACATTAAACCTACAAATACTAAACAATAATAAAAATAATTCATTAAATCATCACAGCAACCCTATCCAAGATGAGAGTGTGTTTTTAATCTATATTTCAACTGAAGAGAGTATGACATGGGGACATTAAAATGATTTTAATTAATTAGAATGCCCTAATTTCGCTTTCAGTGTGATTGTTGTTTGTGGCCAGGAAGGCTATTGATTTTTGAGTATTGGCTTTATATCCAGCCATGCTGCAGAATTTGGTTATTAAATCTACAAGTCTTTTGGTGGAGCTTTGGAGTCTTCTATGTAGAGGATCATGTCATCTGCAAATAATGATAACTTCTTCCTTTCCTCATCTAATTGCTCTGGCTAATGTTACCAGAGCTATATTGAATAAGAGTAGTGTTAGTGGACATCCTGTCTAGCTCCTGATTTTAGAGTGAAAGGTTGCAGTTCTTGTCCATTTAGTTTGATGTTAGCTGTTGGTTTGTCACATTGAGGCAACTGAGGAACTTAGTAAGAACCTGTCTCAAAATAAAAGATTCAGATAAAGACCATCTATTCCACTTTTT
>PVIC010032725.1:0-20549 GCA_004025085.1 Thryonomys swinderianus | reverse complement strand
AAAAAAAAAAAAAAAAAAAAAAAAAAAAAAAAAAAGAAACACATTTAATTAAAAAACAGATTCACAGACAGAAAGTCAAGGGATAGAAAACATATTCCATGTAACCCAGAGAAAAAGCACAGGTAGCTATTCTTTTTTAAGACAAAGTAGATTTCAAGCCAAGATTGATTAAGGTAGGCAAAGATAGCCAATACATCCTGGTAAGGGGGAATCCAAGAGGAAAAGATAACAATTGTAAATATATATGCACCAAATAACAGAACACCTAACTATGTAAGACAAATAATAATGGACACAAGAAATTATAGAAGCACTAATACAGTGGAAATGGGCGACCTCAATGCTTCACTGTCACAGAAATATCACCTAGACAAAAAAATCAACAATGAAATATTAGAATTGAACTTTTGAACAAAAGGACTTAGTAGATGTCTACAGTGTTCCACCCTACATCAGAATACACATTCTTCTTAACTGCAGATGGAACTTTCTCCAAAATAGACAATATACTAGTGTAAAGGTTATTTATAATAGAGCTCAAACTTTGTGAAAGTTTGGAGAAGAGAATGTGCCTACAAGACAATAGGAAATGTTCCAGGGAATGATCAACTAGGTGTCCTTAAAATATGCTAAATGCACTATTTTCTCACAGAAGGAATTGATTGCTCCTTCTGAGACCCATGCAAATGCAAATGGCTACATTCTGACTTCTGTAGTATCTATAAACTACTGCAAAAGCTCACAAAATAAATTCAAGGTTGACCTTTCAAGAACATCTCTATAAAAGAGTATGTATGTATATAGGGGGTGGGGAGGGGTGGGTGGGCAGGGATGTGGGTAAAAATGAAAATTGGCCTGTGTCACATATTGGTACAAATTCCCCAATGTTGTGTGTGATTGTGAGCTGTGTATATAATGTACCAATAAAGTTTACTGAATAATGAAGAAAAAAGAACATCTCTAATAATACAAAAGACCTACCAGCCCTTACAATCAGAAAAATATTTGTTGAATTACACTCTGGAACCAACCTTCCATGGCTGGTAGAAAGCTAAGAATATAAATGAACAAGAAGATTCTGCACAAAAGATTCTATTTCCAGATGGCAATTGAAACAGAAATAACATGTGATCAGCAGAATTGCCCTCACTTGACATTTATTTCCTAAATCTCATATAAGGGAATCCAATTAGTAGATCCTAAATCATGTGCAGATTTCTAACTGGAGAGCACATGGGAAATGTAGTTTTATCATTCCAGCCTCTGAGGAAGAGTCAGCACATTAGACTGAGTTTGTTACTTGATACCTAAGTGCATCTTTCTATCTGGGCATAAGCATTTCCCAAAATAATAAACTCCTATCCAGGGTGATGAAACTATGTCTCATACACATGGAAACAAGACCACTCTCCATCACAAAGGGCGGACCTTTCATTACTGCATTTATCTTGGGGCATGACAATTCCTTTCTAGTTCAGAACTACACTGAACTGCAGTGCTATTTTGACACTCTATATCCATAGACAGAAGTACTAGCTTGGCAATCATCAGCATACTATATATTAAAGAGGAAAGAAAAAACAGAAAGGTGACAAAAAGAAAGCACATACAGTGACATACCACTTACACCAGCACTATGCTCTGAGAAATATACTGTCAGGGGACGTCATCATTGTGTGAACACCATAGAATGTACTGATACTGATCTACATGGCTTTGGTTAGCACTGGATGAAGCCTTCTGATGCAATTAGCAGATGCCATAGACAGAAGGTAAAGGATGCTGCTGCCCGTATAACAGTGTTCACTTTTTACAGTACATTTTTTATAACAAAAAGAGTCCTGTAAAATACCAATAAACAGTAGAAAGTACATAAACCAGTAGCATAGCTATTTATTATCATTACCAAGTACTATGTATCATACATAATTATGTGTACTGTACTTCTTCACAGGTGGGAGTAATAAATTGTTGTTCTGCCTTTAAGGTTGCCACCAAGTCAGTTCATTATATGATGTGCAACTGTACAAAATATATACTTTCTATAAATACATTAGTGTATATTAAAATAATACATAAAACATATGACTAATGACCATGGGACTCATTTCTGCAACTATTCACATAGTGGTAGCTGAAATTTACAACTTTCTCTGCTACTGTAAGCAGAAATCTCACTTCCGTGATGGAGGACTGATGCATTCAGGATGCTACCTTGAAGTCTGCACTACCTCCCCCGCCAGGATCCTCAGTAGCAGAGCTGTGGGCGGCAGCCTCCACTTCACTTTCACCTTCCAAATCTTGTACAAATCTATGTGCTTTGGGAAATTATATCTCAAACTGTGACTTCGGAGGAGAAAATGTAGTTTCTAGTTTCTATAAAACATGATGGAAAATGTGTTACTCTTGATTGACAGCTCACTGCCCCTATCACAGTGCTCTCCATACCTCACATACACTCCCTCAGGGATAGTTACCTGCTCCCCAGATCTCATATTGATTCACAGGCCACAGGGAACAGTTGGCTTAGAATTTAATTTGTTGTAGAAATCTAAAACTTCTGCCTTTGTTGTAAGTAAGATTTGTGGAGCAGCCCATTGCTGAACAAATCAGCAAAGTGTACCCATAATCATATAATTGGGACAAATATTATAAACAGCTTCAATTAGTTCATGTCAGGGTTTGCTGCTAATGTACTTGCCTGAGATGAAAAATGAAATACTTTGAATTTTCAAAGCTTTGTTATCTGGGATTGTGAACGGTGAGTTGCAGGTCTGAACCAGCCCTTACTATGATTCCACATTTGCAGTTTGAATTCCTGACTTCAGATCCATAGATGTTCACTTCCCCTTTCACCCCCCCATGCATATAATATCAATATTTTTCAAACTGAACTCAAAGTCCAGTCTTCCTCAGCAGGAGAGCTCTCAGTCAACAAAAGGTATCAATATCAACATCTACCTATTTTACAGACCAGAAATCCCAACTCACCCAAGAAAACCTTTCTCTCAATTACACAAGCAATTTAGTCAATAAGTGCTGTCAATCTCACTGCTCAAACTCCTTTCCAGTATCCTCTATGGTTCCAACACCACTGCATTTTCAGCTCAATTATTTCAAAACAATTTAAAATAGCTTCCCAGCTCTTTCTTTCTCATACCTGGAATCCTTTCTCAACACAATAATAGCGATGCTGTCACTTGGTGGCTTATAGTGTTTCCTGTCCCTATCTCGGGAAAAGAATCCTCACCATCCAAATGCTGTTGACAAGTTGCTTCTCTGCTGGCCACTCCACTGGCACAGTCTGTGCTCCAGACACTTGGCACTCTTCAGAAATCTGAGTTCATCGAATTCTCTGTATTTCTGTTCTTTCTTTCTGAGAAAAATCTTATTGGCTTAGAAGTCTATCTCACTCAGCAGACTTCTCTGACTCACAGGCCCTGTCTTTTACATTAGTTTCTACTATATCCATTACATTGCTGGTAAAGAAAAGCTGACATGTACCCTCCACCCCTCACCCCACCACCTCTAGGTATACTTTCTGGAAGAGCAAAGATCATATCTTCCTTGTGATCTGTCCATGCCACATAGCATAGGCCCACAAATAGTTAAATAATAGATAGGACAACAAATGAATATGGTTTCTTTCTTATTCTTTTTCCTCTACCTGGCTGAAAATGCCTCTGTTGGGAAGAAAGAAAGAAAAAAAAAAAAAAAAAGAAAGGTACTCTGTTTCTGACACCTAAATTTAATTCCAAAGATCCAGAGACAGAACATCATAACAAACTATGAGATGAACAAATCAATCACCAAAGTAGCCACTTAGTCTTCCCTCTGATACTCATGAGCGCTGAGATGAAAGCTGGCATAAAAGCTGTTCCAGAGGAAGGCAGCGTTAGAAACTGGAGTGAAGCAGCTGCAGGAAACATGTTCTGAATCTCAAAATAGCCTGGAAAATGCAAAGACAGAGTAGAGGAAACTGCACGGTGGGAAGAGCAGTTTTTATAGTTAAATTGCTTCAAAAATAGCTTTTGTACAACCAGGAGGAGCTAAAGGTTCCAGGAAGAGGCTCAGAGACTGAGAGCACTGCTGATCGCCACAGCCAGGCTGCCAGAAACCAGGCTGGGTGGCGATGATGAGGGCCACAGTGGATGGTTAAGAAGAGATGGGAAATGTCAAAGGGCATCTAGTTATTTGTATCTTGAGAAGGTAGAATTCCAGAGAAAGAAATGTTTTCCAAAAGTCCATTCATACTTTTTAACATGCTATGGAAGCACTGAAAGATGAACTGAATGGTAGCATGGTTTTGCATCATTGGTGACAGAAATTTTTTCCCCTTTTTAAAAATTCAGGGCCTTCCTAGTGAGCTGCGTCTTCAGCCATTGTTTTTTCCCTTAGATACAGTATCAGTAAGTAGTTAGCTTGCCAAAGCTGAACTCAAACTTGGGATTGTCCTTCTTTGCCTTCCCGGAGTTCTATCATTATAAGC
Organism: Thryonomys swinderianus; assembly: GCA_004025085.1. Classification (NCBI taxonomy): domain Eukaryota; kingdom Metazoa; phylum Chordata; class Mammalia; order Rodentia; family Thryonomyidae; genus Thryonomys; species Thryonomys swinderianus. The sequence goes on along the minus strand of PVIC010032725.1, from coordinate 16,060 downwards.
ATGTTCCACCATGTCTGTAAAAGCAGGTTTTAATTAAGGATTTACTAGGTAGTTTTTGTGCTGCATTTCCATTATTTGAAAAGCATTTTAAACAAAGTAATTCTTATTTTTCATTTAAATTATAATAGGTAGCTTCTTTCCCAGAGGTCCTAACAGGTTTGTCTAATGAGTAAGAACAAAGTAAACTCAATACAAAGTCCAAATGAAATTAATGAGAATGACATCTCTTGGGAAAGGACTTCATCCTTGTTGCTTAGAAATACCTCTTCAAGATGACAAATCATCAGGCTATGATCTATTTCAGTGTAGGAAGCTGGCCTTCACTGTACAGGAAATCCACATAACCCTACATGTCAATTCACACTAATTGGTTATATGCTTGCAGGCAACACTGATACTAATTTTTTTTTTTTTTAGACAGGGTCTCACTTTGTAGTTCAGGCTGGCCCTGAGCTCACTATGTAACCCAGGTAAGCCTCAAACTCAGCAATCCTCCTGCCTCTGCCTCTGGAGTGCTGGGATTACAGGCGTGAGCCACCACACCCAGCATTGTATATGGTTACCGGGATCGAACTCAGGACCTTGTGCTTGCGAGGCAGGTGCCGGAACCACTGAGCTAAATCTCCAGCCCGATACTAATTTTTGTAAAGAAAAGATTGAGAAATGAGGAAGACTGATCATTTCTGTTCTTCGGCCCCTGGTAAGGGGAGGTTAGAGAAAGAAGGAGAAGAAGGAAGAGGGAGGTATCAGAATTAGAGGGGTCTATTATATTTGGGACAGCCAAAGGATGTACTGGGACCTGGGTCACCAAATGAACACAGGACTGAGTTTGTGGAGTACATGTGAGAGAGGGTAATCTCACTTCTGTGTTGAGAAGGTCAAGGGCACAGGCCTCAGTGAGGAGACCATGGCGGAGGAGTAGACCAGGCTCCTCACACTAATGACAGTTAGAAAAAGACCAGAGCAGATGGAGAGGTGACTCCAAGAACAAGATGGGGTTCCAGGCACCAGATGAAAGCTAAAGACCCAAGGACATCCGGGTAGCAACACTTGCAACTTATGCTTGAGGAAACCTTGGGACAGTCTGCTCATATAAAAATAAACTATTTAAAATAATTTCAGGTATCAGAAAGCTGACTTTTTTCTCTAAGGTGAATGTTAATGAATTTATGATTTCCCTTGGTAAATATCGTATACTGACAATCTTCCTTCCATGTAAGCTAAGTCTGAATTTTTAAACTTAAAGGTAGATGAAAGTTTATCACAAGAAAAAGGAACAACAAGGGCCGGAGGGTTAGCTCAGTGGTTCCAGTGCCTGCCTCGCAAGTGCAAGGTCCTGAGTTCGATCCCCGGTAACCACATATAATGCTGGGCGTGGAGATACGCCCACCAACAATCAACACCACATACCACAATGCTGGATGTGGTGGCTCATGCCTGTAATCCCAGCACTCGGGAGGCAGGGACAGGAGGATTGCTGAGTTCGCGGTGGCTTGCCTGGGCACCATAGTGAGCTCAGGGCCAGCCTGAACTACAAAGCGAGACCCTGTCTCAAAAGCAAAAAAAAAAAAAAAAAAGGAACAACAAAACACTACTTGGGTAAAAGGAGAAACAGAAAATAATGACAATTTTACCAAACTCTACTAGATGGAGTAATTTTTCTTATATAGTGATTCTTATTTTTCAGACATGTGGGATATACATTTGTGTATAAGAATATCATGTTGCTTTTAGTTCATAACATTGCTGCATTATTACTAAATAAAAGAGAAATACTCTTGCCTTTCAGAAACTAGTCCTTATTCACTATAAAAGTATAACCCTAATATTCATTCTTAACAATCCACCATTGTATTTGCTGTCCCATTAGCATCTGTAAACAAACCCAGAAATAGTGTACGATGAAAGTCAGAGTTTGGGAATAGGAGGCCAGAGTCTTCCTCGAATTTGAATTCACCTGTGTGACTTTGGACTGATCAGTAACCTGTGTATCTATTTATTCATGTACATAAAATACCAGATGATTTGGATAATCTGTAAAATGCGACTATCTTCTAAAATCTAAAGACACAGATCTGTTAATATGTAGAAAACACTTACTGGGTTGATATATTCAGTAATCTATAGAACATCCTTGCAGCAAGTCAAACATTAAGGGGAACAAAAGGACGCCAAAATCTTTTAAAGCTTAAAGAATCTTCTGAACTGTATTAAAACATGATCATGGACTCCCCACAAAATTTATTTTCCTTTTATTCTGGAATATCTTCATAGCTAGTCAGGTCTCATGTATTGTCATTCTTGGGAAGGGCAAATCTCATATATTGTCTTTACTGACCTATTAAGAAAACCCAGGACAGGGCCAGAGATTTAGCTCAGGGGTTGTGGCACTTGCCTAGTAAGCACAAGGTCCCTGGTTTTATCCCCATAACCACACATAACAATACCGGGTGTGGTGACTCATGCCCACCAGCAATCAGTATCACATACCACAATGCCAGGCGTGGTGGCTCATGCCTGTCGTCCTAGCACTCGGGAGACAGAGGCAGGAGGATTGCTGAGTTTGAGGATTGTCTGGGCTACATAGTGAGCTCAGGGCCAGGCTGAACTACAAAGCGTGACCCTGTCTCCAAAAGGGAAAAAACAAACAAACAAACAAACAAAAACCCCCAAAACACCCAGGACACAAAGTGTTCTCTTCAAAATCTGTCCTTCCTAGAACCACCTAGTCTACAAAATAGTTGTACGCTAAGTACTCTTTCACCACCACATTATAGTACTCAGTCATTCAATGTTGCAATTTGTACAAACCTATTTATGTGAGCATGTAAGTAAAAGTTAATTTATGAACAATTAATTGACACCTCTTTGTGGTAGATAGAAAAACAGACCCTTCAGAGATGCCCATATCTGAATCTGTGAAGCCTGTGACTATGCCTGCTTGCAGGATAAATGAGATTTTGCAGACATGGTTAAGAGCCTGAGGTGAAGAAATCATCTCAAATTATCTGAGTGGACCCAAAATAGCTGTAAGGGTCTTCTTGAGAGAGAGGGATGGTCAGAGTTTGAGAAGCAGACAAGAAAACAGCAGAGGTCAGAGTAGAGATTTAAAGGGATTCACTGCTGGTTTTGAAAATAAACAACACTAATAAGTGAAATAAACACACTAATAAGTGAAATAAATTGATCTCAGATATGCAAATATGGGATCTTTTCTTTGATATAAGCACCTGTAGATGCAAATGAGCTCTAGAAAGTATGACAGTTTTTTTTTTTTTGAGACAGGGTCTCACTTTGTAGTTCAGGCTGGCTCTGAGCTCACTATGTAGCCCAGGCAAGCCTCGAACTCAGCAGTCCTCCTGTCTCTGCCTCCCGAGTGCTGGGATGACAGGCGTGAGCCACCACGCCTGGAAGTAGGGCAGTTTTTGTAGAATGGGAAATTTACAAAGGAAATTTGGTGTGAGAATATAATGAGGGGAAGGAACAAATATGATTCTGAAAGAAAATAACAGAGCATGTATATAGGGGCTGGGGAGGTGTGGGTGGGTAGGGATGTGGGTAAAAATGAGAATTAACTCATGTCATATACTGGTACAAATTCCCCAATGTTGTGTGTGATTGTGAGATGGATATAAAATGTACCAATAAAGAATTCAATTTAAAAAAAGAAAATAGACAACAGTTACACACCCAGGAATCCACTTGGCCTCCAGTAACTGGAAAGGGAAAGAAATGGGTTTCCTTTTTTCCCATTGCCCCCACCTTGTTTTTTAAATCACCATCACATTTTTTCTTTGCCCCTCATTACTCACCCCTCCACTACATTTGCCTTTAAATATTTCCTATTTCACGATATCCTTCATACATTCTAGGACTCATTTGAGAATTAAATCATGTCATATACCTGCACAAATTCCCAATATTGAGTGTGATCATGATGTGTATGTACAATGTACCAATAAAGATAAAAATAAACAGAAGAAAAAGAAAAGGAAGAAGAAGAAGAGGAAGAAGAAGAAAAGAAGGAAAAGAAAAGAAGAAGAGGAGGAAGGAGGAGGAGGAGGAGGAGGAGGAGGAGGAGGAGGAGGAAAGAAATGGATTTCCTCAAGGAACTTCCAGATAGAACAGTATTCTAAATGAAGGCGAAGTTCAAGCCTGGCTGGGTCAAGTGCCCCACACGTACATTTCACAGCATGCTATGAGAGCCTGTAAGGAAGATGGAGATTGAGCACACTCTCTTCCATGCATAGAGACTTACCTATAGCTGGCCGGGTGACTCCTACACCTCCTTGGTCGTGACTTCTTCACTTGTCTAAGAGCTAACCATATTAGGTAACATATACTATCCAGCCGATCAGAACTAACCATATTAGATCAGCCCGTCAGATGTAACCACCTTGTCTATGTGCACTTGTAGCCACACCTTCTCTCTCTTCTCTATATAAGTGTGTGTAAACCTCTATAAAAGCGTAAGTGTTTACCAAAACCTCACCAGAGTCTGTGAGGTGACTCTGTGCTTCACCTGGTCTGGGCCTCCAAACCCTGCTCTTGGTGATCATCATAGATGACAACATCCAAACACCTTGATTTTAGTCTCAGAAGACCTATTTTGGACTTGTGACAGGCGGAACCACATAGTAACAAGTTTTGCTGTTTGAAGCCCTGTATGATAAGTTGTTAGAACAGTAACTAGGAACTTTTTTTTATTAGCACATTTGCAGTACATAACATGTACATTCCTTGTGTTGAGTTGACTTATGCACATAATGCATTTTCATTTCCTTCCCTTCATCCCTCCACCCTCCCTCCATCACTTGATCCCCTTTCCATTTGAGAACGTTCTATTTCCCTAATTCCTATTATCTATGAGAAACCTAAATCATTAGTAAAGAACAAAATAAATTAAAAGCCACAGGGAGCTTCTACACTCCTTAATAATGTCATATCTGTAGACATTAGACAAATATTTACTTGCCCCATGTCACAATTAGAAAATAGAAGGATCAGTAATTTTTTATCTCTATACAGGCAAGTAACTATCCTTATATAAAAGCTTCAGAGATCAGATAAACTATGTAGATGATTCCTTAGGAGGTTGATGATCCTACTATAAATTGTACTCTGTAATGTATGCTTTTTGGAAAAATACCTCTTTTTAAATTAATGTTTGGAAGAGACATTCAAAGGAGCCTCAGTGAAAAGAAGAGCTACGTGAAAACACACTGTGAGCTAAACTGTTCCTATGAAGACATTTCTTATAGGCTCATAAAATAAAAGAAGAAATAAAAGATAAGTACTTAGAAAATGTGCATTATAGCTCTTTAAATAGCATTTGTGATGAATTGGCTCTGAAAAGTCTGTCTTAGAGAAGTCAACAGAGGAAGCACTTACAATAATTTCTTTGTATGCCATAATGTGAGGAGGATGCACTGACTCTGCTTGACTAGGTGACTAGAATCCTCCAGGGGAAAACCATTACCAGCAAAGTGATCTACCAGGAGCCTAGGAACTTGAGGACTTGGCATGAACAAATTCCTCTGAAAAGAACTTAAGACAAATGTTTGATACTATTTCTTTGGAACTAGAATCTCATGTTAAAAGTTTAGATGTTACTATAAGTGAAGTATAATTTATTACAAGGGGATACTGAGTGTACCTGTGTAAAATATTCCACATACTATTTTAAAAGCCTCCTGCATCCTACTAACTTTAGATACAAAGGGTTCTTTCAAGGTCATATTTCCTGTTCTGTTCTTAGCCAGGGCTATGCTGTCCCAATGATAAAATTCGAAGGGCACACACATACCTAGGGAGACCTTACTTTGACTTAATTATGGAGGATTTGTCATAATGACATAGCTTTTAGTCTTAACAAGGCAAAATTAAAAGAATTATTATGCTTCTTTCATAATTTTCTTAACTTTCCCTTTTGTTACTACTCACCTGTCAACTCATTCAAAATTTCATGCTACCTGGATAATTTGGAGCATAATGCTCAGCCTCAGTTTCCTCCTCTCTGAAATGACAATTAGAACAATATTAACTTCATAGAGTTTTGCAGTGATTAAATAGAATCATTATAGTGAAATGTTTGTCCTCATTCACTTGCATATTTCATTTAGTCTTCATATCTAATGAGGTAAAAGTCACATTCTTTTAGATAAGAATATGGAAATATTGTCTAAGGTGTCAGAGCTGGTTAATAATAGTCTTCAACCTTTGCCTCCCTGATAAGAAAGCCCTCAACTTTTATTATCCAGCTAATCAGGCCTACAGTAAAAATAAAATATATTTTAATATATGTTAAGATAGTACAGAGACTGTTTGACTCCAACTTCCCTCTTTAAGCTCATGCACTATTATCTAATTAGCATTGCTGTGGCTTTCATCAACGGCAACACTGTCTGGGGAAAGGAGACTCTTTCTCCTTTCTGTGGTTGGTCCTGATTGCCTTGTCTTAAAAGGAATCCAAGGAGGCACTGAGAAAGCAAAGGAATGAAATCACTGTGTCATTTTGTGAATATGGTTCTCTTCATTTGGGCAGCAAAATCTTTACACATATCACTCCCCTTGGGTAATTAGCACACAGAGCCCAGTACAAAAGTGATTTTCTTCATTTTTACTGCTGTTTACTTGATGTCTCAGAGATATCATTTGTCCATGAGAAGTCCAGGGTGAGGAGAGAAAAAAGGAAAGGAGAAAGGAGCCCTGAGTGAAGAAGTGTATGAGTAACTTTCCTATTACTAGACATAGTATTTGACACTCACAATTTTTTTTTTTTTTGAGACAGGGTCTCACTTTGTAGTTTTAGGCTGGCCCTGAGTCATTATGTAGCCCAGGCAAGCCTTGAACTCAGCAAGCCTCTTATCTCTGCCTCCTGAGTGCTGGGATTACAGGCATGAGCCACACGCCCGGCACTGTGGCACGTGGCACTGATTGCTGGTGGGCGTGAGTCACCACGCCCAGTATTGTACGTGGTTACCAGGATGGAACTCAGGACCTTGTGCTTGTGAGGCAGGCGCCAGAACCACTGAGCTAAATCTCTGGCCCTTGACACCTACAATTTAAAGGACCATGGTGTGCTCTCAGTCCCTGGCCTTCAAGGCAGAAACAGCAGGACAGGAAGGCCATGGCAGATGAAAGCTGTGCGTGTCATGGCAGCCAAGAAGGGAGATTAGAGAGGAGAGCCAGAGCAGGAGATACACCCTTCTAAATCGTGCCCTCAGTGGCACATTTGTTCCCCTTAGGCTCCACCTCTCAACAACACATTCACCTATGGATCTGTGTGGATTGATCCACTGACTGTAGAACCTCATGATCTAATCACCTTCCAAAAGCCCTGCCTCTGAAGACAGGAAGCTTTTGGGGACATTTTAGATCAAAATCATGGCAAGATGCTACTACAGAAAGCTAAAAGTAGATCTGGAAGGCCACAAAAGGTGCCAGGGCATCATTAATGCCTCCAGGAGTTGCTGCTGGAGATCGCATCTCCCTGAGTTAGTCCCATACTGACCCAACCCTCATGTTTTCATGACAGCAAGAATCTTCTGAGATGTGAGATGCCCTAGATTATTGAAGCCCTATGTGTTGGTTTGGTGAAAGAGAAGGAGTACACACTAGAAAAAAGAATTCCAAGGTAGAACAATAAGGACTTTTCTACAAGACACTAAATTATTTATCCTGTGAAAATAAGAAGACAATTATTCTAAAAGCAGACCAAGAAGGAAAGGATCTGACAATCAAAAACTGGGAATAGCTAGGAGGGCACTCCAGAGAGGACCTATCCTTTTCCCCTAGCTTCTGAGAATCCATGATGTGTGTCATCAAATGCTAGGTTATTTTTCCCTTTGTTTCAATTTCTTCAAGATCTTCTTCAACAGCTACCTGGTCAAGTCTGTTTGTTGAGCCAGTCTGATGTTGGGCAGTGGTGGTCTAGAAATTAATGGAAAAGCAGAGAATGTTAAGTGGGGTTAAGTGAAAGGTGGCTCTGACCCTACATGGTCCTGACAGGACCTACCTAACATGCATAGCAGCAGCATGCTGAGAAGCTTTAGGAGAGGAGAAGCTATTACGTGAGTGGATACCAGACAATGACAGGGGCAAGGTGACTCCTAATAAAGAGCCTATAGTCTTTTTTACTCACAGGCATATTAGAAGCAACTTTTCTCCAAAATAACTGGGAGTGGATGACTCTAGAAATGCCACCTAAAAGGAGTGGACAGATATGGTTAGAAGGGCCTGGAAGGAGGTTGTGCACAACCATACAGGAAGAGATATGTGGGTCTTAAGATGTGCTCAGTGTGTAAAACACCTCATTCTTTTCCATGACAGCCTGGCTGGTATCTACAGTTTTTCTGTAAGAATGTTTGAATTCACACCCAGTGTTAATGGGCTAATTTCCATGAAGTATCCTGGAGAAAATAACTATTCATTTTCTTTACTGCAAAGCATTGAGCAGTTCTTAAGCACACAGGCTCTGGCATAGGGTTTCCTGTTATTAATTTAATTGCTATGTGGCATCAGGCAAGTGACTTAGTCTGTGCAAGCCCTAATATCTCTTGTTATAGGGAGGGATAGTAATGGTAGCTTGCTATTAACATTTAGTTGCAATTAATTTAGAGAATTAATGTAATCTGTAGAGTTGTTGGCATATGGTAAGTGCTTAGGAAATGTTACCTCTAATTATAATGATTATTTTAATTGTTAGGAATGTTTCTTTCTCTTATGAATGACAGGGGGCACCAATGTTTAACCATGTCTTTGAGGCTGTCTGCATTAGAAGGAGCCATGTGTTTTCACTCAGTAGTTTTAACCTCAGCAGCATGTTAGAATACCTGAAGACTCAAGCAGGACCATTCTCAGACCACCTAGATCAAAATACCCAGAGGTGGCATTTAAACACCAGATTTTTTTTTAAATTCTCCAACTGATCCTAATGTACAAACATGGCATAGAACAATTATAGCGTCCTGCTACTCAAGGGCCAGAAACATTGGCATTACTAGAAGTTTGTTATAAATATCCGACCTTGTGCCACCTCAGCCCCCGATATATTGCATGAGTCTTCCTTTTATAAAATTATTTAAACTATTCATCTGTTTATTAAAGCTTGAGGGTTAGCCTCTAGCTGAATGTTTCCAGTAATACTCTCAAGCAATTGCCTTTATCAGTGAATAATCTCACTGGGAGCAAGTTTTTTGATCACAGTTTTTATTCAGCAGCTAGCTGCCTAGTGTTCACTGGAAATTAAGCTCACTGCAGTTTAATAATTCTAATTAACATATGTAATTAAAACAAGAAATATAATAAAGGAAAAATTCTATGTGCAAGTGTACAAAGAAGGTAAGATGCTCTTGTGATAAGAAAAAGCTTTAATAAGCACCTTCATTTTGCTTTGGTAAGAAAAATATAAATTAATCTTTGCCCTATAGCTGTTAGTGTGTTTCAAAATAATAAAGTACAGAACAAAAAAATAAATGTATAAGGAAGTGCAGAAAATTTATGACAGTTGAATCTTATGAAAGAAATTTCATGCATGATAAAGTTGGCTTAAATGATAAGGGAATTATTTGAGTTTTTCTAAAATTTCAGCAAATATCAAAAGTATAATGATTAAACAGAACACAAAACTTGGTCTCTTTCTCTGAAATGCCAACATTTTCTTGCAATGTTATTCTTTTTTTCATAGGAAATTGTAAAGTTTTTTCTTTACCTTTTAATAGTTGGCCTAAGAAACAAAGATCCCATATTTTGCCAAGATAATTTCCTGTGCTTAGTGCTGTTTTAGGTTTTGATCATGTAAGATAACTGAGTGCTATTAAGATCTAAGATTGTCTACACCTGTAATTTTAAGCATTTTCTTTTAAACTTTTAAAATTATTGCTCTGATTATGTGAATGGTTATTATCTGTAATGTCTAGTCATTCTATCTTGATGAATGATTTTAAATTCTTGAATTATTTTATGAACTTCACAAAAATAAATTTTAAATTAAGCCTTTATCTTGACTTGGATTTAACTTTGGGATTTTCATGATGGACCCTTGGAACTTCTCAATATGATATCTCTCCTTAAAAAAAGAAAGATATTAAACTAATTGGCCTTGCATGATATATTACATTACATGGCAAGCATTATTTTTTTAATTGAATTCTTTATTGGTACAATTTATATACATCTCAGAATCACATATAACATTGGGGAATTTGTACCAGTATATGACACAAGTCAACTCTCATTTTTACCCATATCCCTACCCACCCGCACCTCCTCCCCCCTTTATACATGCTCTTTTTGCTTTCTGTATCATATTTATTCCTTCCCCTCATCACATTCCCACACCAAGTTTCCTATAGAAATATTCCACTCTATAAAAGCCGTCCTACTTTCTAGAGCTCATTTGCATCTACAGGTGTTATGGCAAGCATTATTAACTAATAAGTAAAACAATCTTTGAGTTATACTTCTATAGATTTGTTATTATGTGTTTGAGATGTATAAAAGTTACAGAAATCTAGTGAACTTGTTATAACATTATCAGTCATAGTTTTAGTTTTATCATAAAAATGTATATCACAGAAATAACTATATCTCCTTGTCAACTGCATCATTTTATAAAGAATTTTCATATGATTTTTAACTATGCTCATATTAAGCCCTGTTAGTCACTAAAAGTTAATTACTTTACTTTGGTACTTTTCTGAGAGCTATTTTCAAGCAGCTGTAAACCTCAAATGTTTCATCATCTGAGCGATTTAGGGAGAAAGTGATGGGAAGTACAAATTTCTGACAATGTTAAGATAAAACCAACAAAGTGTATTATATGCATATATGTCACAGTGGAATTCATTATTTTATACAATTAACATGTGCTAATAATTTTAAAAATTAGAAAGATCATCACATTAAATAAGAATTCCCAATCTATAATGCAGAGATTGATTAGTTTCATAAAACAATTAGCCCAACATCAAAAGCAACAAGAATTAATTGAATACTAATGAAATGCTTTAACATATTTTCATGCCAAGTCAGCCAGTACTGAAATTGTTAAGAAATGAAATTTACATGAGCTCCATAAGATTGATCCAGGTCAAACTGCTAATGCTAATCCATCAATAAACACTGCTGTGTACCTGAGTGGGAGAGATTTGTATTTAAGAGGATGTGAATCCAATTTGAAGTATGGAGTCACAGAGCCTGGAAGTTTTCATTGTTAAAAAATTTTCATTGTATGACACCATGGAGTAAAGTTATGAAAAAACATTGTTGAAATGACTGTTATAAAATTTCTAGTTTATGACCAATATTTGGTTTGTTGAACCTGTAATTATGGTAAGACAGTAAAACCCTTAGGTGATATATTTCCACCACCTGCTAGATCATCTGAACACTTACAGGTGGATCTTGTTGAAATTTGACATTTGATACATATTTTCTAGTTGTACAGAGCTTTCCCACACAGATAAAATGGTATATATCAATATGTGAGTCACTAAAAGGTTATTTGAAAATGTGTTTCCCTTCTGGGGCATGGGTGGAGAAATCTCCAGCAATACAAGCATTTGTCTTACAGAGCAAGCTATAAAGCAGTTAACAGCATTACAAAGCAATGGCATTGGGCAAAGTGAACTGAAGTAATCAGATTTAGTTGGTAAAAGGTATTGCCAATTATGGATCATCAGTCCTACTCTTACTAGAAAACACAGATTGACCCTTTATGAAGAAGGATCACAGTAAAAGGTTATTGGAAGGCCCTCATTCTTGTAATAATTAAAACTGATGTATTTTCTGCTCTTATAAACTGACATAATTTAACTATAAGGTTTTAAAACAATCTATCAAAATATATTTTTGCAGTAATGTCCTTCCTGATTTGATGACAACTTAACCTTTGTTGATCTGGAATCTAGAGACTAAATCTTTTGGAAAAGACAGCAGAGAAACACCATCCTCTAATTCTTTTGAGAAGGTCTGTATTAACAAGCTTTCCATCTCCATAACAAAATAACTGAGCTAGTCAACTTATTTAAGAAAAAAGGTTACTTTGCTCACAGTGTTAGAGTTTCCAGCCTACAACTGAGCAGACTCATTACATTGGTTTTCTGTTGGAGATGCCAAATGACAGTGATGGAGAGCACATTCAGGGTAAACCATTCACCTCATAGCTGGAAAGCAAAAGAGGAAGCAGAGGTCAGAGTCCCAATTTAGACACAGCCCCAGTGACCTAAAGACGTCCTACTAGGCCCTTGCTGAGTTAACGTTTCTCTTGCTGTTGAAACAAAATATCTGATACCCAAAGTTGAAGGAATAAACATTTGTTTAGCTTACAGTTCATAGAGGTTTTGTCCATAGTTGGCCAGTTCTAAGGCAGAGTAGCATATGATAGAGAGGCAGCTCAGAAGAAAAACAGTTTAGGGCAGCAAAAGTAACAAGGGAAACTTAACAGTGTCCTTCTGACCCTTTGATTGCATCCAGACTAATGGCATTAGGGTGATGCTGATCCAATCAGTAATCACACTCCTTTAATCCCAGCAGGACACTCTAGATTCAGCCAGCTCTGAAAAATCCCTATGATTACATGAGACTTGGGGAAATGCAGACACAAACCTTAACAGCCCTGTTTAGAACTTTCTAAAGGTTCTACCCCCTCCCACTAGCACCGCCATGGAGACTAAGGTTTTAAAACATGGACCTTTGAGACACTAATCCAAACCCTAGGACCTTGCAACATTTTTTTTTTTGTCTTTTGTATAGTATTAAACTTCAAAGTCACACATTAAAGTTCTGTTAAAAACATAGAGTGAAAATTTTGCTATTACACCAGAAATTCAATACTAAAGCAAAAGTAATTGAATAGGTTGTAGACAAATTTATAACCCTAATCTTTTGTCACAATCCTTTAATGACTCATAATGAAAATTTAGACAAATATTAACCACAAGAAATAACACACAAGAAATCCCAAAAGGAACTGTTATCCCCCTATAGGACATATTTTAATTTGTGCAGGACTTAATAATAAATCATATGAAATAAATAATCAATCACAGAAATAAAAATTAAGGGTGAATTAGGAGTTAAATGGTAGGGGTGAATGTGGATGAGGGGTTCTAATAGTACCACAATCACTCTTAACCAGTTAGAAACTGAATATTTGTTTACATTTCTTAATTTGCCCTATAGTCTAAAGAGGAATATGCTAGTATATGTTACCTTCTCTAAGTAGGAATTTTTGGGTGAATTGCTCCTTCCCTGGTTAGGTATAAATCTTAAGTTATGATTAGAAACATTATGTCAAACAGCTATTATAACTGGGTCTACTTCGAAGGCTATTGGTACCCAGAAAACATTGTAAAATTCTCTAATTGATAGCCTGAACAGAGGAGCATGTGACAGCCTAACACTTCCTCTTGAGATTAAATTACTATGCCTAATTTTGTAGAATCTCAGTAGTAAGAGATCAACAAATAAACCACTTAGTGAAAACAGAGTCCTCGCTAGCTCACTGTTGATATATTTGACTTCAATGATCTCAGTTTGTGGGGGCTGCTAGTCTGTCACTTGCTGCTGTTGTCCTGATAGCCAGCATAATAATTTCCCTAGTGTTCTCTATTCTCTGGAGAGTTGAACATGCTCATATACCACATGTAAAATGATTTCACTATGATTGGAAAAATGAGAGCACAAAAAGAACATAACTTGGAGTCATGAATTGTGAATTGCATAGAAACCAAGTGAGTCCAAATGATGGGTAGACAGAGAGGAAGCCATAACCAAGGTTTTGTTCAATCTCTCAAAACTACTTACTAGAAGAAGGGAGCCATTAAATTTAAATTTTGGCTTAAAGCTGACTTTGTACATAGCGATCTGAAACCTAAGCTAGTATGTAAGCAAATAGTAAACTATTTTAAAGATATCATCTCTTTTTTTCAGTTTTATTTTTTCAGTTTATTTTTTATTTCTCTTTATTCTTCTTTATTGAATTTATTTGTACATTTTAGGTATGCCTTATGATCATATTCAACATTGAGAGTTTGTACCTGTATGTGATATATCTTAATTCTAATTTTTAAGCCCCCACTCACCTATATACATAAGCTTCGTAATAGCCAAATCTTGGAAACAACCCAAATGCCCATCAGATGGAGACTGGATAAAGAAGATGTGATTTTTTAGGGAGTATTAAGCAGCCATAGAGTGTGATAAATTAGGGACTTTTACACTTAAATGGATGGACTTTGAGGCATACTCATAAGTGAAATAAATAGGACACATGTGTAAATACCATATTCCTCTAGTATGAGATAGTGAAGATGTAATTGAGATCAGAATGTATGTTATGTATTATGAAATAGGAAGAAGATGTTCAAAGAGAAAAGGAAAATTGGGGGAGGTGAAAACAAAGAAGGAAAAGCAAAAAACAACAACGAAAAACAAAACCTGGAAGCAAAGGTATCTTCTTGTAAAGCATGGCTGAGTTTCAAGCTAATCATAGCAAATGAGCTTCACTCAGTCATGGGTCCCTGATGATCAGTCCACACCCAAGTAAAGTAAATCCTGACTGTAACCAGACAAGCTGTTCTTTTCTGTCTGTAGATGCTGCCTGCCCATGTTTTCAGGGTATAGAGTCTCCTGAACCTCTTCTGATTTGAAGTGCTACACAACACATGACTCATTCTTTGCTCCAGTAAAATCTGCTAAATTTATTTGAAGTTTTTCTTTTAACACATGAAAGAGAACTTTTAAGTTTGTTTGTTTGTTTGTTTGTTTTTTGAGACAGGGTCTCGCTTTGTAGTTCGGGCTGGCCCTGAGCTCACTATGTAGCACGGGCAAGCCTCGAACCCAGCAATCCTCCTGTCTCTGCCTCCCGAGTGCTGGGATGACAAGCGTGAGCCACCACGTCTGGCTTTTAAGTTTTGTATTGTGAAAGAACGTTGTCCTTTGACTCTGTATTTCATTCTGGCACTTTCACCATCTAATGATAAAAAGAAATCTAAACAATTTATGTGCCATCCTTTAAGCACACACATTTTATGTAGACCAATTTAAATCCCTCTTCTCCAGTACCCAAGCTGGAGGAACTTACATAAATTATTTAACATCCTAAATACAAGTATTCTTTTTAAAATGGAGCCCAAACCACTTAACTTGTATAAAATGTGATGTACACTAACAGAAAATATCTACACAGCAACTTCCTCAGTGTCTGATTTGCCCCCCATAGAAGTGATAAAGTGTTTTCAAAAATCTAAATTAGCAATTGGAAAATTTTAATGGTGACTTTTTATTTCCCCAGACACCTGTTTCTTCCTCAAAGACCTCCAATTATCTGGCAGTAAGAAGATAAATTATGTCCATAAGAAGTCCCTGAAGAAATGAGACCAGTTTTAGAGCCTTATTTAAAAGATTTCCCAATAATGTTAATCTCACTTATGTTAAAATTTTCAAATACAGGATTTCAATTCAAATTAATAATTTTTTTTATTCTCTGCTATTTTTGCCAATCTCAAAGCAGAGAGATGCTTTTGTACACTGAAAAAGACTATTAGGGAGTTAAACTAAAGCACAAAGTAATATAAAGAGTTACAGAAAATGCACATAATAAACCCCAAATTGTGACAGAAGTAATAAAAATAACTCATCTCTCTATGGGAAGTTCTGTGGAGCTGCTGAAACATTTATAATTGACTTGCAGAGCTGCACTAAAAGATGTATCTTATTTATTTGGAGAAACACTGGTGGCCTTCCAAAATTCTTCCTTCTCTCTCCTACCACTTCATTCTTGCCTCTTTACTTTATAACCACACCTAAAGAAAAACATGCTCTACTACCAGATTTTGTTCGATGTTCACATTGCTAAATATTGCTTTAGCTTATTACTACTAATTTTCTACTACTGTCATACATAACCCTTCAACCTCAATCTGTTTTCTTTAGTAAAACCATACAAGCTCCATGGTCTTTGTTCTTCTGATGTTACCATTTTGCTTTTTTTTTTTTTTTTTTTTTTTTTTTTTTTTTTTTTTTTTTTTTTTTTTTTTTTTTTTTTTTTTTTTTT
>PVIC010032724.1:0-20530 GCA_004025085.1 Thryonomys swinderianus | reverse complement strand
TTTTTTTTCCCCCCTGTAATGGGGATCCAACTCAGACCCTTGTGCTTTTAAAGTAGGTGTGGTACCACTTGAGCTAAATCCCTGGCCCCTCCACTGAGTTTTTTGTTGTTGTTTGCTTGTTTTTTGAGACAGTATCTCGCTTTGTAGTTCAGGCTGGCTCTGAGCTCACTATGTAGCCCAGGCAAGCCTCCAATTCAGCAATCCTCCTGCCTCTGCCTCCTGAGAGCTGGGATTACAGGCATAATCCACCACGCCCAGCCCCCTCCACTGAGTTTTTAAAAGTATACTTTTTTCTTTTCTTGAGACAGAGTCTTGCTTTGTAGTTTAGGCTGGCCTTAAGCTCACAATGTACCTCAGGTAACCCTGGAAATCAGCAATCCTCCTGCCTCTGCCCCCCAAATGCTGGGATTACAGGTTTGAGCCACTCTACCTTGTGGTATGTGGTACTGATTGCTAGTGGGCATGAACCACCACACCCAATATTGATGTATGTGGTTACCAGGATCAAACCAGGGAACTTGCGCTTGGTAGGCAGGTGCTAGGACCACTGAGCTAAATCTCCAGCCCTTTAAAAATATACTTTGAAACACTGCAGTTCCAGTGAAATTCTCCAAACTCTCATTATTATTTTGATGTACATCAAACTCTCATTATTATTTTGATGTACATCAAAAAACATATTTATATTGCAAAAGAAATGTCCATACATATTAAGCGTGTCAACATACTTAAAAAAGCACAAAGAAGAATGAAATCAACTCTATTAGATAATTGACTCTGTGTTTTTAATAAGTTGATGACTTCAGGATTAAAAAGCTAATTGTGATTCAAGTTAATGTACCCCTTATTTGTGAAATGAGATTAGAAAAAAGGATTACTTAGGATCAAAATTAATCACTATTTCCTCGTCCTCCTATTCATTCAACTTCTTGGGCCAGTTCTGATTTCTGGTAATGTATTACCTTTTACATTATATGAGTGTGTTTGGCTGAAAAAAAAAGATACTTTGATTGCTTTATATTTTAAATCTTTTTGGAAATGAATTGAATAATTTCTTTCTCAGTACACTTTTGAAAACTTTCATACAATCTCTAGCTGTGTTTGATATTACCAAGGGAAAGGTCTTAGGGGAGTTATTTCATTTTAAGTTTTCTAGAATGAGAAAGAAACTGACACAATGGGAACCTATGAGAAAAAGTATATCTAGGCATCTTAAATGATCGAATTCTGTTCTCTCATTGACTCAAGACTGGCCAAGAGTTTTAACTTCCAATAAATGATATATCTGTTGAATCTAAAGGAGGTAGAAGAAAAATATTTCGGATCATAGCAGGTAGCCAGTTCCAGTCCTGACTTCAAATTCTTCGAACATTTTCCAGCCTTATCTGTGGCTGTACTATTCATTCACTTTTTACATTTTCCCCAAACTTCATAGCTCATTCAGTAACCAAAAGAACACAGATAGTTCCAAACTCTTCTAACAAAAATCCCCTGCCGGGTGTGGTGGCTCATGCCTGTAATCCCAGCACTCGGGAGGCAGAGACAGGAGGATTGCTGAGTTCGAGCCTTGCCTGGGTTACATAGTGAGCTGAGGGCCAGCCTGAACTACAAAGTGCGACCCTGTCTCAAAAAAAAAAAAAAAAATTCCCTAAGTCTCTCACAGAAGCTTAACCTTAACTGTGCACAATTAACACTCCCTCCGTGGTGTTACACTTTCCCCACCTTGACTTTCTCCTTCTTGTCAATTTTCAGACTTTTCTGAAACAACATTTAGACATTGCATTCATTTCTTAGATCATCTCGTATTCTACATTGTCTCACCCTAGTGCCCCACATATTTGTAAATTTCTCATTTGATCAGGACTTTCTGGCTGAGGAAGAGCCCTCTCCACTTTTCAGGAGCAGTGAACTGAACAGCACAGTAATATCAGAGATCAGTAGTAAAAGGTTGTAGAGAAGCTAGAAGAAAAACTTCACAGGAACCTTATCTAAAAACTTAAACCCCAGCAAGTGTCCATGAGAAAAGTACATCTCAAACATTTATGGAACAATGAAAGGTGGCAGGAAGAATGAAAACTGACTCAGAGGCTCTCTTGTTGCTTCCTGCAGGAAGATCCCCCGAAAGGACACAAAAGCAAAGTCTTGGTCCACAAGCACCCTTTCTACTGCAAACTAAGCACATCGGCAAAACTGTGTCACCATCCAGCTAAGTATAGAGCAATTCTGATGGATAAGTCAATGTTTTTAGATACACCACTCCAGTAAATCAAGTTCTAAATAGTGGGAAGCAAATTTGATAGCACTGAATACAATATTGAAATTAAATGAGGTACCATGTTCCAAAGGTACATGGCATATGAACTGCAACTGTAATACCTAAGTTTCTTCCTTGTATTAGAATGAATAATCAAGACTCACATGACTTCCCCTTGTTTTTACAAGAAACACTTGTCATGATGAAAACATCATGTGGAGAGTCAAAAAAATCTCCACATCTTAATGTTTTTACAAAGTGGTATTTAATAAATAGCAAGTAGATGAGCAAATGATAGAACTTTCATTTATAGTCTGTTTTATGGCTTTTTTTCCCCTTTCTACTCAGGAATGATGTACCAGACTGTAGAAACAAAGCCAAGGCAAAACAGAAATGGTACTTGCCTTCATTAGTTTCAAAGTATAATATTTCAATGCAGGTTTAAACACGTTGACTTAAAAATAGATTCAACTATGCAATTACTTTATATACTCACACTCCTAATAACTGACATTTTTATAGTCTTTGGCTACTGCTAACTGGCTAGTTTTGGGATCTTGGCTGAATCACTTAACTTGTTTTCTTATAGTCCTCAAGTGGAAAGTAAAGGGTTTAGCGTCACAGTGACTGAAATCTTGTATGGCTCTCACCATCTCAATTTTTAAGATGTTTCTCATGAATTGCTTCTTTTAAACTTCACAATCATCTGTGGTAAGAATTAGAAAAGGTGATTCTGTGGAAAATGAAAGGTTTGGAAAACTCCAACTTGAGCAGTCAATTTCCAGGCTTCTGGTACAGTGTCTGAGGGACCACATCACACAGGACACAAGAGCCCTGGACTAAGTAGGGACAGGTTTGCTGAGATTAGTTTAGCCTTCCCTCCCAACTGTTCCATACTCCTAAATCCTGACTTTATCTGTAAAACTGGAATATGGCCTCATATCTCCACAGGTAGTTAGCATATACTAAAATCCCCAGGGCTAAATTTTATCCTACATTAAAGAAAATAGACAGTATATGCGATAGAACAATTTCAACAAGATTAGAATTCTCTTATTAGCTTGGAAGTCAAGACTCTAGATTTCTTTATTACCAACACCTGCATGGGTTACACCCACATTTCTAAGAGTATGGTTGTGCTTATACTCAGAAAATCAGGGTCTTCTAACTACAGCCATTTTTATCAAATGATTGCCAGTGGGTGTACCACGCCCAGTATTATATGTGGTTACTGGGGATTGAACCAGGGACCTTGCACTTGCGAGGCAGGCACTGGAACCACTGAGCCAAATCTCCACCCAATTATGCCCTCTTTAGAATAGCTTCTAGAACTTTTCCCCATAGTTCAAGTAATCAAAGAAAACAACCTTTGACATCTTTTTTGAACATGGCAAATGTGCAGACACAGAAAAACTTTATTTAACCACAAAAAATTATTATTATTCCTAGCTACTGCTCAATCTCTACTCTTCAACTTTTCTCCTGGTTCTGTTAAAATCCCAGAGTTTAACTACTGTTGTAGATTAACAAAAAAGCTCACAGAACATATTTGTTATCAAGGCTTTATTGTTGAAAACAAAATTGAAATTCTCTGGCACATAAAACAATTATTCCTACAAAAGGAAAGCCTACAAATCTTGATAATTTATACAAATAACAGTTTCTCAAAAAATAAAATTTTAATTTAGTAAACTTGTCTTGTGCTCTATATTTTTAGCACTGTCTGCAATAATCCACCATAAATCCCTGAGCGGAGACATTTTTTTGATCACGTTCTAATGCCCCCCACCCCCCACCCCCGAGTTGGTCAGTTACTAAGTCCAGCCCTGTAGTGAAAAGTGTCAGGGACATTTAATTATTAAAAAAATCCATGCATTTTTTTATGACACAGGCCCAATTATTAATGCTACCTGGAAACTGAGTCACATGAAGTGCCTCTACTGTGCATTCAGTGAACCTGTTGAGAAACAAGTGCTGGAAATAAGAACAGTACAATAAAGACATAGAATGTTACGACTAGGAAGTCATCATAAGTCAACACTATGTAATAAATAAAATGTTAGACACTGAATTTATTTGTCTAGCCTTCTATTAAATCCCATCTTTTTGGAATTGCCAATGCAGTAGAAGATGAAATGTATGCTGCAACCCATTATTTGGTTTGACCATGGGTTTGCTGCTGTTAAATATCATTCTGAACACACAGTGATTTGGTTATAATTTAAATTCTGGCCCTTCAATGAAATGTTTACAAAATGATACAGAAATTATAAGAAAATCTTCATATTAATGCCATCAAAAAAATCTCTCTCACTACATTTGCCCTTCCCACGGGGACTCTAACGCCATAGGGATGCTACTTTAAATTCTTTATCCCACTTGTATTCAGATAAACATATAAAATGGGAAAAATAATATAATGTATTTGCATGTTCAGCTTCCCTTTAATGGAAACAGTGATATATATATACATGGAGTGTGAAAGGGTGGGAGAAAAAGCTAATTTCCAATTCTGAAGAACTGTCTTAATGAATCAAATCTGTTGTTATTCTGCTATGACAGAATAATAAATAAATAAATAGATAGGGTATAATACAGCTAATTTCTCTATGAAGAGGTTGCAAATAGGCTGGTGTTTTATGAGATTAAATTTTAGCAGTAAAATTTGTCTGTAAGCCAATAATGTTCAGTGTTTTTCCTCTACTTAATTTATATGGTCTTTTTTTCTCATGAAAAATCACTGAAGTGGTTATTAACAAGTAATGAAAGAAAATATCCTATTTACCTGTGGAAAATAGTTTTTGAACTAAGAAAAGCACTTGGCAGAAGACCTAGTCACACACAGGCTAATCCTATACTTCATTGCAGATTAAAAGAAGTCACTTTTGACATCTTTCAGGAAGAGCATAATGAAATAAAAATAATTTCTTGAGCCGGGCGTGGTGGCTCACGCCTGTAATCCCAGCACTCGGGAGGCAGAGGCAGGAGGATTGCTGAGTTCAAGGCTTGCCTGGGCTACATAGTGAGCTCAGGGCCAGCCTGGACTACAAAGTGAGACCCTGTCTCAAAAAAACAAAACAAAACAAAACAACAACAAAAAAATAATTTCTTGAAAATTTATCTGCACTGCTGTTCA
This sequence comes from Thryonomys swinderianus, assembly GCA_004025085.1. Lineage (NCBI taxonomy): Eukaryota > Metazoa > Chordata > Mammalia > Rodentia > Thryonomyidae > Thryonomys > Thryonomys swinderianus. Next base: position 15,140 of record PVIC010032724.1, on the reverse strand, counting down.
GATACCTCTTAGAATTTGGTTAGATTTTGTATGAACTCTGCAAAACACAGGATCCATGACAAGCATGATCACACCTTCCTTTGCTCAGCCTTGATCTTTTAACCAATAAAAAGGGGATCAAAATAACTAGTTAGCTGGGCGTGGTGGCTCACGCCTGTAATCCCAGCACTCGGGAGGCAGAGACAGGAGGATTGCTGAGTTCGAGGCTTGCCTGGGCTACATAGTGAGCTCAGAGCTAGCCTGAACTACAAAATGAGACCCTGTCTCAAAAAAAAAAAAAAAAAAAAGACTAGTTAAATAGGACTAGTTATTTAGCAGAACTGGAACACCAGAAGCGCAGATTCGCCAAGAAGAGCCATTTTAAAAGGTAATTTCATAAGAATTAATACGATGAATTCTACTAGGTGGCTTGGGGAAAAATACTGACAACATTGAAGAACTGCCTGCCAGATGCACCTAAGGCCTTCCTAGCGCCTCTGGCGCAGTGCGAGGGGTGCTAGCTCTGCGCTGCACATCTAGGGAGCAGGCAAAGCAACTAAGTTGCAAAGTGTGAGCTGGTGACACTCAAACCATACAACGCTACGCACACCAGTTAAAAACCAGACACTCATAGACCCGATACGATACGAAACAAACAAGAAACGAACATATGTTTTCTAAGCTTGAGAAATCGCTAAGCAGCATTAGGGAAGAAGACGGAAGACGGCGGCGTTAGGACCACCTCGGGCTCACGGGCTTCTTCGCGCTGTGGCCATTTCTCCTCGTTAACACTTAACCTCAATCGCTCCCTGTGGCTGAATGGACACGCTGACTTCCTCTCACAGTGTTTAAGGAACATGACAGTTTCAAACTGAGTTTTCAAACAAAATTTATAATTTAGACACCCCCCTTCCTTTTTAGAATGCCAAAAGGCCCCGTTTAAGTGCTCTGGTTTGCAGTCTGTGGGTAACAGTTTCATCCTCCCGGAGGTTTCCAACGTTCCCCTTTTTGGTGTTGATGGCTGTGCCAACAGCAAAGAAGATTCGGCGACCTCAATGACCTCTGCCTGGGCCATGAAGTCAAAAATGAGCTCTTATCACAGCACTGCCGGAAAGTTTTGTCTATTAATGCAGCCAGCTTTATGAAACGGAGGGGGATGAGATTTCTGTCCTCCTCGTCAGGTCTTGGAAGTCTTTAAGCCTTGCTTTTCCATGATGTTCCAGAGTTTGCGAAGGTTGGACTGCGTGATAACGTCATCCGGCTTGAGCTGCAGGGCGCGCAGGTAGTTGGCCTCCGCCTTCTGGAGGCGGCCATTGAGGTGCAAGATGGCTCCTAGGTTCATCAGAGCTGCCGGATACTGACACAGGGAAAAGAAGGAAGGGAAATAATTACTAGTCCGTCAAGGGAAACACGCATTCCCTCTTATATAAATAGATCCTTTATTCTAGAGACCTTTGGTAGAAGCCATTTAGCAATTTATACAAATAAGCAGAACTAGAGAAAATAATTTTTGAGCTTCTTCTATGTATACTGTGCTTTATATAGGACAGCAGCTCCAAAATGGAGTTTTTCTTTAATGTAAAAGAATAGGTAATATATAAAGAACAGCCATCAATACCAGAATATAATATATATGCATTCTGGTTGAAATTTTGAAAAAAAGTTCTGGGTGAAACAATTTCAGACACAAAAGAATAGAACTTTTTGTGAAATTCAAAGACAAAAAGTCTTTATTTTTACCTCCTTACTGGCTTAACAGTAAGGAGGTAAAAAATAAAGTGACAAATCTATACCTACCCCCTTTTATCATTTCTTAGCAATAACTTTTATGAAAAAAATTAACTACAAAGTTATACTGATGAGCCAAATGTGGTGGCACATGCCTATAATGCAAGCCCTTAGGAGGCTGAGGCAGAGGTTTACTTTAAGTTCAAGTCTAGCCTGAGCTATGAGCAAGACACTGTCTAAAAATAAGATACAAAATTATACTGATGATTTGAGAATAATAACCCAGAAACAGTTCAAATATAACCCCTAAAGTTCTTTCTAAACTTAAGTATTTTACCAAAACAAAGTCCTTTTCTTGAAAACATTGTTGTATTTTTTTCTAGCTAATACACCGGGACACATTTTTGAATTATGACCCTTGCCAGGGCTTGCAACAATTACTAATAAACAGCTATTGAACTAATGGTGAAGTGTATTCACAGTCTGTTTACTATAAAATAATGAAGTCAACAATATCAAACTAGATAAAATATGGCAGGAACAAATAGTATTTTTATAAGAAAAGTTGCATAATACTTTGTAAATAAAGGAATTAAGTAATTCTCAGATTTTCAGTCGCATATGATAATTGTCATACAAAACTATAATGTGAAGAAAGTTTGAAAACCTTTAAAAAATGTTTAGGAGCGTGTGTTATGGTGTACTAGTTCAATAGCGAAGGGTTTCCATCGTGGCACCCTCAGACATTAGTTAACAAAGAAATGGTTCCCCAAAGAGAGACGCCTTTTGCTGCTCCCTACACATACAGGCTGCTTTGCTGTTGTCTTGTTCCCAGGCCATCCTGGCTTAACAGTAAGGAGTAACAGGTGGGCAGTTACATACATGCATATCGAAGATCTCAGATAAAGGAAAAAACATCTTTCGTTTTATAGTGTCAACTATTATTTATCCTTCAACTTTGTGTAGAAGTCTAACATAATTATCAATTATTTTACGGGTTTTATTTTTCTTACTGTGTATATTTCCAGCTAAATACATTTGACTCTGCTCTACAAAAACAATTCTTTCTGAACTAAAATAATGCCGGAGACAGGGTGGAATAGTTCCAAATAAGTAAAAAGGCGGGGGGGGGGGGATGATATGACTTGGATTTTAAGAGCCACAGATTTGAGTTCTTGCTCAACCACTGTGACTTCTGTCAAGAGTCCTCTGACTTACCCATGCCCTAGCTCTTTCACTTGTGAAAGACTGAAATAACAACCACTTCTCTGTACGCTGCTGGAAAGAGATGGAGAGTGTAAACAAAGCCACGCAGCGGAAGGCTACACAGGAGCTCTTCTATAAGCAACACGTTTCACTTCTCTCCTCTCATTTTGCTTGATGTCTTGCATACACATCTTTGCAATTTGTATGTTGCTGGTAAACCTTTGTAATTTTTAATTTAGTGGATTTGTACTATATCTTTGCATGCACACCAGAATTTCCTTGAGTTCTCAACTACTGGGTGTTATTTTCAAACTTTCTCCATCTGTTTCAGGATTCAACCCAGAGAGCATTATGCTGTGAGCCAGCCCCCACACCCCTGTTGTTGAGACAGTCTATCTGAGCTGCCCTGCCTGGCCTTGAACTTGTCATTCTCCCTCCCAGAAGCTAAGTTTATAGGTCAGCACTACCATGACCAGGCTACTTTTTTAAACATGCTTTTTCTTTTCCAAAAATAATGTTGCAAATAGAAGCTATGCCTGACCTTCAGAAACCTTTTGGTCAGGACGACTCCATACTTATCAAGAAAAATACAGATGGTCAGTTCCTAACTTTAAGTAACAATCCAAATAAACACAGCTCTAAATTAAATATGCGATGAAAAGCTCCACATTACGAACTGAAAATAAAACCACCTACTCCATCTTCCTAAAAGAAGTCAGAAACCACACCACCGTTATTATCTTCAGTTCCTTGATGCCTGGACACATTTCCCAATTATGTCCCTCTCACAGCGTCTGTCACTATTATTAATAGTCAGCTATTAGACTCATGGCAAAGTGTGTTCAGAGCCTGAATTACTGGAGATGCTAAGTAGATAAAATGGAGACGTCCTGCTATCCTGAATGGGAAGAGAGGAAACAGGGAGAAAGGAGCGCCATGGGAGATCACACGCCACCCGCCGGAAATAGAAGAGGCCTGGGGCAGGGACTGAGAGAAGCCCGATGACTCCGTGGCATCGGCATTATTTCCTGAATCGCTGTGTTACCAAGCTGCCGGCACCTACAGTGTCTGCGCCTGTAAGCGCAGTGCGAGGTGTTTGGTAGAAACACCCGGGCGAGGGAGTCCGAGGCCCTGAGGTCACGACCGGCCACAGCGCAGGAAAGCGCGCACTTGAACGAGTGCCTGAGCACTTTAGACCCCAGTTTCTCCCACGAATGGGGCAATAACAGTACAGTACTTGCTTCACAGGGTGGCTGTAGAGACTATATGAGAGTAAAACATGAAAATGTCTTTTCCCTTTTCCTTTACTCCCTTACGTTGTTCCAAAGATACAGACTAGAATTTTCTCGTCCGTGTGCCTCGACGCTGAACCTGTCCCTTCCAGCTTCCGGCTTCCCTTCGGTTGTGCCTATAAACGGTGACTATGGAACAGCGCTGAAGGACACCGACCTCGCCACCAACTTCACCATTTTTTCCTAAATTGCAGCCTGAGCTTCTTCTGTCCTTGGGAGTTAACTTCCTGCCATCAAATGATGATCACTCGCTACCAACTGGAAATAGAAGTGGCCTAACTTTAGTATTTTCATAGTATTCTCTGAGGAAGTTAACTTATTTTCATAGTATTCTCTGAGGAAGTTATTTCACTGGGAAGTTAAACATATTCTAATAAATGAATTCAGAAGGCTAATTATAATTATTTTTGCAGTAACTATAATTGTGCATTATGCACAATAGCATGTTACTCACTAAACAATCACGAACTGATAGTGTGAAGATAATGCGAATACAGGATCTCAAGAAGCTTATGTATCACAAACTGCCCTCCATAAAGAATAAAAATAAGTAAAATAAAAATGTGCATAATGAAGAATATTCTTTTATATTTTTATGCAGATATACATATTAGGGTTAGATATAAGATCTTACTTTGAACGTACATGTCTGTATTGATAGAAAAATTTTTGTTTTAAAGGCCAGGGATTTAACTAAGTGGCTTCATACCTCCATTACAAGAGTAAGGTCCTGAGTTAGATTCCTGGCACCTGCCCCCAACTTTCCTTTAACTTTAAAAACCTACAAACATGCGTCACACAATGTTTAAAGCATGATTATAACATCTTAATTTGACTGACTGGAAAGTGGTAACATTTACCAACAATTCTACCTAAATGTAACCTAGGTTACTATGCATCACTGACCTAGGTAACAGGTTTGAAAGTTATCTTGACATACACATCACGAGTGATTGTTACACACGGATGAGGAAAAACCTATGGACATCATTTTGTCTCTTCAAGGACAGGGGCTTTATATTTGAATAAGGCTATCACGTCTCTCCTACACAGTGGTGGCTGGGGGGCCTCCTGGAAGCTCAGTGGGCCAAACGCCATCAGGCCTTTTAGCTTAGACACAAGAACCAGAATTCGGAGAGCAGCCTGGGTATCATTCAGGTACCTGACGGAAATGCAGAATTTCAGGCCCCTGCTCCTGAATCAGAATGTGAAGTTTAACAAGATCCCCAGGTGCTTTGTGTGCTCGTTAAAATTTGAGCAGCAGTGTTGTAGAGGTCACTTCTAGATCAAAGATTATATCACGGTACAGCTTGTGCGATGAAATTTCGTATAAGAGGTTGTAGCACAGAGAACAAAGTATGTCAGATCAAATGTCTCTTCTCTTATAAAGCAGAAGTCTTCTCTTGGTTATGTACTTATTTAATTCAGTGAATGTTCAAGTAAATTTTTATTAACCGAAGCTGTAAGCAGTTAAATGTTATTAGAAGGAGAGGGTATGGAAATGAGAGAATGTTAAAGGTTTCTAAGCAGATTTAGAGACTACCTAGCTGTATAACCGAATGCAAGAACTTCAGGCAGTGGTCTGAGTATCCTAAGGCCACTGCTGTTCACCAGGTGTAACCCATGGGCCGCAGAAGCGAAAGCCACGCATGACTGGCGCCATCTTCCCATCCTCCCACACACGCCCTTCATTGAAGACAGCCGACGGCGTCTCCCAAATGCCAACCAAGGACGGCAGCAGCTTGCAGCCAGGTCCATGGGACTCCTGCCTCTCCACAGCGAAAGGCACCACCTCCTTCGTCACACACCAGAGAGGACAACTACACCTTCTTCCTTTTTTGTTTCACTGAAGAGGACAGATGCTTTCTGTCAAAAGGGATGACTGGCAGCCATATTGAGGCATCAAGTGACATCTTTCTTCAAGTCTCCAAGGAAGTCTGCCTAAATTACTATTTCACTGTGGCCTTTGGCTTAGGAAATAGGCAAAATTTAAAGAATGGATGTTTATTGGGATAGTGGAGAGCAAAGGCAAGACCATGGAGGTCTGATTCTGGGTCCCCAAAGGCAACTGAGCTCAAGGGTCCACCGAACACACAGCACTAGAACACAAAGTCATTTTTCTGGCCTTCGCCTATCACGTTGGCTTGGAAAGACATTTCTGAAGGAGGAACAATCGTACCACATGTGACTTAGACATGAGAATTTCTGTTTGTTTTGGGAATAGGCCTGAAATGTAGAAGTTTGAAAAGAGGGCATGGAGGGGCCCAGAGAAAGGAAAGACAGGACTTGGCCATGGTTTTCTAATAGGATAGGAATTGGAGTAGTAGGTGAGCTCTGGGTCAGAGAAGTTGCCACTTCTCTTTATGAAGAAATCAATAGGTCAGCGATGGTATGGAAAAGACGAAGCGCCACAAAACTGAGCAATAGTACTAATGTTGAAAGTCCATTTCTCTCCCATTTTATCCATTGATTTTCAAAAGATCTAACCATGTTGCTGAAATAACCCACAGCATGGTATATCTACATTTTACAAACTATATAACTTCTAAGAATTACTAAACTCAGCCTGACCTACTTATTCACCAATATGCAAGTGCCAGGGATTTAGCGTAGTGGTTCTAGTGCCTGCCTCACGAGCGCAAGGTCACTAGTTCAATCCCTGGGTATCAAAACAAACAAAAACAGGACAATATGCTACACACTGCGGGGGGGGAGGTGTCAAAATAATCAACCTTCAGTTTTCCTTCTGAGTATAATTTGCAAACAAATGACTTTATACATTCTCAAGTTTTTAATGGATTATCTTTTTAAAAGCTGTGAAATAATACTGTCACATGCTACCATACAACAATGCTGCAATGGCTTACTCAGTTGAATTTATTAGAGCAGCAACTGTGTCATGATGCTTAAAATTTAAGATTTTAAAGATTTTAAGAAATGTATTAATAGGAAGGAACACCTATGCATACAATTAAAGAATCTCTTTATTTGTGTCTTACACATGGCAGATATCTAATAAGTGATTGTTTCATGAGTTTTTAAGGTAGCAAGCTATGTTTTTAGAAAAAGTATAGCATGGCTGGAGACAGTACTAGATACCTCAGTCTCCTCGGTTACCATGTCACACCCCTCCACTGTGCCACTGGCATTCCTTAGGAGTGAGTGGTCTAAAACCTCACTAGAGTCTTGAGTGAATGATCCTTAACTTCCCACACACAAGCACATATTCATATCTGAATGTTAAGTTCTGGTAATGTCCACAAACTTTTTAACTATCTTAAATATTGTTGCTTTGACTATACCTTGCTTCTTTCTTCTGTGTTGTTTTTAGCCTCAACATAGAGAATGAAGAGGTAGCTGATCAGAATGGAGACTGATAGAGAAAATGAACTAATACAAGTAAAGCTGTCTGCAGGATTTTATTCTTTATATACTTTAGGCTTGTGAAAAAAATCAGTGGATATAATCAACATTATACTCACTGAGCACAAAAACCTATCAATACAATTCAAGGTCCCAAATGTCTCTCACTGTCATCTTCCTGACCACTTCCCAAAGAGCTCACTGTCCTGATGAGCATTTATTATCCCAGTATATCTTTTAGACTTTTATTTGTGTCCCCATATTAAATGCATATGCTTTGTAAAATTCAAGTCTTTACTGGCACATTATATATACACATCATGTATACACAATAGTGAGAATTTGCACCAGTATATAACACAATTTAATTCTCATTTTTCCCATTCCCCCATCCACCCTACAACCCCCGGCCCCTATATACATAAGCTTTGTTTCTCTTTTTTATTACCATATTTTTCTTCCCCTTGTTACTTACCCTACATCCCATTTCCCTTTAAATATCTTCTATTTCACAATATCTACCATATATTCTACATCTCATTTACATCTTCAGTTTCCTCATACCAGAGAAAAGATATGATATTTACAAATCTGTGACCTATTTATTTCACTTATGAGTATGTCCTGAAGGTACATCCATTTAATGTAAATGACTCAAACTTAGAATTCTTTAAGGCAGAGTAACAGTCCGTTTTATAGAAAAACCACATCTTCATATACTTTTTTTATAAATTTTAATTTTATAGAATTATAATCTATCATGGAATGACATTCTGCCAAAATGCCATCTAAAATTTCAATTTTTAGCTCACGGTTTTATATTTTAGATTTATTTACCTTGAAGTACCTAATGTTGGCTCTTTCATGGGAATTCCATTGAGTGATATCTTTTCCTAGGGACAGCAGCGACACTGAAGGTTTCCATCAATGTTCTTGTGGATACCTCTGTGGAATAAATCTTGTGGGAGAGTGTCCCGAAGTAGAATTGCTGGATCACAGGCGATCTTTGAGTTCACTAGACCATACTAATTAGCCTTTCAGAGTGTACAAGTGTTTTACTCCCAATCAGAAAAACTACAACCAAGCCTCCTTTTTCCTTTCTCTGGGACCTTCCAAGTCCTCTTTCAAACTTCTAAGCTTTAGTCCTGTTTCCAATAGAAGCATGTCCCATATGGTACCACTGTTCCTCCTGCATAAGCCTGAGTTAAGGGAGTTCTGGTAGTAACTGTGCCAATTAACCTGATGTGTCAACTGGATTAACCATTTCACACATCCTCCCAAAACAGTCACAGGTGCTGCTTGCAGCTGTAACATTTATCCTGCTAAGAAACTAGTGATTTCTGTTTAGAAATAACTCCAAGAACAGCTTTTATATTTTACTTTCACAATAAGAACCGGTAAAATTTGCTTTAGCCTGAAAGAGTATGTTTATGTAAAATCAAATGAATGCTGGCATTGGCAGCAGAGCTGTATTTAAATTTTTTTCTCTAAATGGAAAATGTTGAAGAGATCCCTAAAGAGCTGACTGGATAATGAGGGAATTATAATAATCGGTGGAGAATCCACTGATCTTCATAGCTCCACATGCTGTTAGGAGATAGGACCAGGTGGAAGAGTCCTCGTGCGTGGGTCTTCACCAGGTAATATTCTTGTGCGTGTGTCTTCACCGGGTAATATTTCTTCCCCTCTGTTGTGCTTCCTGTCCTCCATGAAGTGAGCAGCTTTGCTCCTCCTTGTCCTTCCACCATGATGTTTCTATCTTTAAGCCAATAAAACAAGGACTAAAACTTTGAAACCATGAGGCAATGGAGCCTCTCCTCCTTTACTTATGAGTACTGGATATGAACAATGGGAAGGACGACCTATACACTAGCTTCTTCATTTTTGATGAACAGAAAGTTGTAAAACTAGTATCACATTCTGTGCTGTATCTCCCCTGAATACTAGAGACATGAATAACATTTTTGTAAGTTTATTAGCTTTTCATATTTTCTGTTCTGTGAGCCACCTGTTTTAAACAGTTGTACAGAATAAGCTTTGGAAGGATTTTTACTACCTGGTAATATTTGTAAGGCAAGAACACAGAGCCCCCACTACCTCAACACAGGGCCCTTGTAGGAGTGTGGGCCTGAGATTTTCCAAGACTGAAAAGCAGAATCATGGTTTCTAAAACAGAAAGATCTGCAGTAAATAAAATGGAGAATCCTCGACGTTGATTCATTTTCAACAGAAGGAGAGGGTGGGAGCACAAACCCAGGAGACTGTAGCTTTAGAGAAGGAGAACAAGAATCCCATGAATGCCTCATAGAAACTATGTCAGATCCTACACTACTGGATATGGAGAAAAATGGCTGCCTCTGGCTGGCCAACAGGAACAGTAAGTTATTTTTATAGCCCCCATCTTCCTACAGATACTTTACCCTCTGGCTTTCCTCTTAGCTCACTTTTTAGGACAACAACGCAATAATTTAAGGTGAACAAGATGCATCATATTTTACCTCTCCTTATCATTCTCCATTTCTTTTGGCACCATATAAATTCAGCTTCTTACCTCATTCTAAATTCTGTCTCCTCCGATTCTCTCCATCTTCAGTTTCTTCCTTCCTACACTATGTCTCCCACCTAAACATGTGTCTTCCTAATACACACACGGTATTTCAGATTTCAACCTGTGACTATGAAAAAGAATGGAGACTCTTCATTTGACCCAGTACGAAGCAATCCTTTACAACCTAGCATCCCCCAAGTACCTACGTATATCTGTCTGAGCCACATGAAACATCCATCTCTGCCATGTGCTCCTGTGGATACTCACTTCTACCATGGACTGCTGCTTGAGCAAAACCCTTCCATTCCCTCTTTGACACAACTCTACTCATTACAAAAATTTATTCATAGCTTACTTGTTGATGCTCCCCAGTACTCTCTACATACATTAACTGTGATGAATTATAGCTACTTGTTTGAACTCTGTCTTTTTTGCTGGAGGGTGAGAAATTCATTGAATTTATGTTAATTGTCTTTGCATTGCTTGTACCAGGCATTGACATATAAACCAAATGCTCAATGAATACTTGCTGAAAGAAGACAATTTTATATAGTTCATCAGAAAGAAACGACCGAGGAGTGATAAATGTTATGCCAATCTCAATGCAATTTAACAAACATTTATTGAGCACCTAGTATATGTCCAAATCTCTAGAAGGTACTAGATAAATTTCGAGCAAGACAGGTATGTGTGTGTGTGGCTTTAGCTAACTTCTAATGAACTGCAGGCACTTATCACAAGCTATGAGAAAGGGTACATTCTCAAAAAATCTCAATTATCCCCTCCAAACTTAGGAGGTAGATACACATTTTATTGGTGCATTGATGGAAGCGTTACAGTGGACTCAACAGTAGTGGATTTGCTGCCCTCAAGAAGTATATAATTCAACACAGAAAGAATTCATGACATCCAGAGAAGAACCAGGCATGTCTACAAAGAAGACAGGAAGGCTGAGTGGGAGAGGATAATGTCGATTACTTTCTCCTGGATCCAGGGCTATCAACAGGGTTGAATTTTCAGGGGTTTTTCAAGTCTTGTATAATTCCAGCATGGGAACAGTTCAAGAAATTTTGAAATTGGTGGGTAGCATTAAAATTAGTTTTTTTTTTCTTTTTAAATGGAATTTTAAGACTGTTGAAAGCAGAGCCAAGTGCAGTGGACAGTCCTAATATAGAAGAGACTGAATTTCAATTTTTCATTTGGAGACTAAGCTGTCTGTCTGATAACCACGATGTTAACTCTTCTGGGACAAGGCTCACTTGGCAAAATAAATCCCTATTAAAAATGCAGCGTTAATGCCCTCAACCAAAGAACAGCATCCTGAAACAAAAACTCACTAGTGATGCAATGCTCTCAATTCAGAAATGACAGTTCTTTGTAGTTACATTTTGATCACAGTCATATTTTGACTGAATCAACTTTGCAAACGGATAGCAAGAGAATATAACAGGAAATCTAGCCATGGAAGGCAAATCTGACAGATAATGGAAATGACTCATTTTAATTCTCAATTTCAACACAGTATTTCTGTTTGTGAAATAGCTTTGAATAAAATAAAACAGCTAGAGGTGACAAGAAAAACACAAGGCTGTACTAAGGGACTGGTTTACATTGTCAGCAACACTTTCTATCCTGTGCGCTCAGTCCTCCCCTCTGACATCTGCCCTGTCCCAGAAGGTGTTACAAGAACATTCATTTAACTATCCTGATGGGTGTGGTCCACAATGTGGAGAGCTATTCATTTCCATGGCAACCAGAATGCCAAGAGCCATGGCTGGGGAATAGTGAACAATGATTGTAACAGTGACTTCAAAGGTGGTGGTTATTCCTTGAGAGCTTGTTTGGAGGTTCTAGCAGGGGAGTGCAGCTACTTGTATACCCTTAACTGAGGAAATGGTCTTCCTCAATCGGGGATGGTCGTCCTCTTCGACCGAGCGCGCAACTTTGGGAGGGATGCACATGGAGCGGTGAGGGAGGAAGGGGACACCCGCCTAGCCAGCCAGATCAGCCGCATCAACCCTGGCGATCAATGGGGTGACAGATGTCACAGCCAGATCGCCCTCACATCCGATGGTGGTTATTCCTAACAGACTTTAAAAGGACATCTACTAAATTAAGAATATGACCTCAGGAATTACTTTTCATTGAAGATGATCCTATTTCAAAGCCAGGTTTCTTGATGTCCTTAATTCAATGGGAATATCTTTCATGGGATCCAGACAGGAAACTCTGATGTATACCTACCTATGCTGAACTCGTTTGCACTCAGAGCTTTTGCAAAATGCAATCAGTACATTGTTTATTTTGGTTTGCAATAGCATGACACTCTTCATTTGAAGCAAAACTACTAAATATATGTTCTACACAAGTGAAAAACTATGATGATTTAAACTACATTCAGACTAGAAAGGGAATGAAATAGAATTTAAGAAACTCCAAAGAATATACACAACAGAAACCCCCACAGATAAGACCAAATCAAGAACTGTTGGACCTTCATAATCTAGACAGCTGCTACAAAATTCCACAGGGTCTTCTTTTCATTCTCTTTGCACCACATTCTTTACTATTCCTTTTTTTTTTTTTTTTTTTTTTTTGAGACAGGGTCTCACTTTGTAGTTCAGGCTGGCTCTGAGCTCACTATGTAACCCAGGCAAGCCTCGAACTCAGCAATCCTCCTGTCTCTGCCTCCCGAGTGCTGGGATTACAGGCGTGAGCCACCACGCCTGGCTGTTTGTTACTATTCCTGATATGACCTGCGCAGCATTACTCATTTAGCACTCTATTCTTTAATGTTCACAGGAAGAGGAAGGATGAACACATGTAGGCTTTCTCAGGCTTAATCATGTTACAGAGAACATCCAACTATAGGGTGCGCCAAAGTGTACGTGCATAAGGCACGAGCTCGCATATATGTAATAAATGACTGCTCAGGAGGGTTGCAATGAGCCTTTGGAGTAATCATGTTGTTACTAAATCATATTTCACAAACATGTTCAAAGTTGGTATTTATGCTGATCATATTTAGGAACTCAACTGTCATGTAAGACAGAAACATAGATTATTATTTCCTGCTCTTTTTGCTATGCACATTACTAACCTCTCCATATGCAGGTATATTAGATATGTGTGAAAATTGGATGGCAGAGGCATAGCACACTGGTGTAATCAAAGGTATATTGGACTAGAGAATCAAGAGATGCCACAATGATCAAATTCAGGAGAAAATCTTGACCTTGTGTCCATCACTTCTGTAATTTACTTCTAGGTTTGCAAAAAAAAGATACAGTATTTGATTTAATGGAAGCCAACTGAGAGACGACACTGACTTGTAGAAATAACACCTTTGTTCCTGAACAGGATTTACCGAAAATGTCTACTTTCTCAAACTATAGAAATAAGCACATCAGAGACCTTAAAATAATGGATTAAAATGAAATTTATTTTAGGCAGGGACATTCTGAAGAGGGATTTGAATCTCTCTCTTTCTCTCTCTGAGAAAAGAAAAATAAAGAGGTATCTTAGTCGGTAGAACTCCTATAAGAGTGTCAGAAACTCGGTGACTTAAATAAGAAACACATATTTCTCATAGTTCTTGGAATCTGGGAGTCTGAGATTAGGTATCAGCATGATCAGGTTCTTGGTGAGGATCTGCTTCCTGTCCTTGTCCTCCCCTAGGCTTCCTTGTTGTGAGGCACATATATAGAGAGAAGCGCTGTATCTTCCTTGTCTACAAGGGCTTTATTCCCACTGAGGGTCCCTCCCTCACATTCTAAACTAGCCCTGTTTCTCAGCTCTGCCTACTGTTCCACTAGAGCTGGGTTATGACACATGCGTTTCTTGAGGGACAGAAACATGCAGTCCACTGCAGATAGGCGAGATGCTTTTCAACCGTTTGTCACCAAGCAGATCCGGAGTATGGTGAGGGTAGGCAGGATGAATGCGGCGGGGCTGACAGGCAATTCAGGACGCCACACATCACTGTGGCATTAGAAAGCAGCGACTGTTCACATATAGAACAAATATGAAGAAATACAATTCACGGAGCAAATTCACTGCAGTCTTCAAGCACATAGCGCGTGGAAAGTATGTCAAATGCCCTGAGTAAGAACGACTAGGTCAAACGGAACAGGCAGGAGCTGAGTAATTCCTCCAGAGACTACAAATCCTTCTAGGGACTAAAACTAAAATGTAAACACTGCCTGATGCATGGCTCTCTCTGCGCTTTTATAGGGTAAAAGCTTTGTGGATGCAAGTTTGGAAAAATAAGGATGCAAGATCTTGACACATCATTTCAGGGAACGTTTCATCAGGACTCACAATGTCCCGTCACACACAGGTGATGATGCCATGCTGCACCCCAAAGTGTCACACCTGGTGCAAGTGTGCAAAGAAATACGTGTGCCTTGTGTGACTACACTCATGTCCAATCAAGGGAAGTTTAATGGCAGAATTTCTGCCATTCATGTAACATAAGCTCCCACAGCACATTTCAGATCTTTCCCCATGAGTTTGCACTGTGCCTTTATTTCTGAGATAATTCATATCTGAAATTTCCAGAGGCTGACTATATTAATGATCTCCTAAGTTAAAGCATGTATGGTCAGTACATTTTTATCTCAAAAAAGAAGGTTTTAAAGACTGGCTTGATGATGTGTTTCTGAGTAACAACTTTCAAATTCTTACAAGACACAGAATTTGCATGACTTTTACCTAATCTACCCACCAATATCTCATTTATTCCTTAAATTTGAAAACGCTACTGCTGTGTCCCCCTTCCCTGATACAGCTCTCAAACAGGAAACAAGCAAGCAAATAACCGGCAATCACTAAGGTAATCATACGGCCACAGTCCAAGCAACTGCTAGCTTCAAGTATATATACTGGCTACTTTTTTACCCATATTCTGAAGTAACAACAAAAATAAATCTTAAAAAGGAAAGTGAAACAAAGGATATTATTTCAGATTCAGTGAATGAGTCTCATATGCCAACTCTGTTTTGTTTTAGACTCACCTTCAGCAT
>PVIC010032723.1:0-20523 GCA_004025085.1 Thryonomys swinderianus | reverse complement strand
TGCTTTTTCTGCCTTGGCCCCTGACCATGGACTCACCCCTCTGAAACCATAAGCCAAAAGAAAACTCTCCTCCATAAGTTGTATTGAGTATTTTGTCCCAGTGACAGGAAAGTGACTAATACAGTTGTCCTCTGCTAGTGAGCCCCTTGCCTGATGTTAAGCAGATGTCAGCACTGTGTTCTTGAACTTCCCAGCTTACGGAATTGTGGGATAAATAAACTTTCATTTTTATAAATTATTAGGTCTCAGGTATTTTACTTTAGCAACAGAAAACAGATGAGGACTTACTGTGACCACTTGTTATGTTTGTTCCTATAATCCAGTGATGCTTTCTAAGACATTAACTGTTTATCCTTTAAATGGAGATAAGATTTGTTAATGATCAGAATCAAAAGATGGATTACATAGGAGGGTGACCAACTGTTCTGGTTTTCCTAGGGCTGAGAGATTTCCAGGGACACAGGACTTTCAGTGCCAAAATGAGAACCATCCTGAATCATTGTACAGAATAGCACAGGCAAGGCCCAAATACAGGAAGTACCTCTCACAGCAATGATAACAGTGAAGAGCTTATTACATGGTTAGCCAAACTTTCATACTGTGTTTTTATTTTTAGTCATTTGCATTTTATATTTTACTACATAGTTATAAATGACCCTAAATGCTTTGTGGTATCAGAAACTCAGTGCGGTAATGTTTCTGTATGTCCTTTCCTCCCTCTCCTGACCAGTGTAGGTCCTGTCCCCAGAGCTTGAGCCTGTGAATGTAGTCTGGGCAGACTCACTGTCCCCCTCCATTTTCAAGGCCACCTACTAAGAAAGGGAAGACGATGGTCATGTGACCAAGGTCAACCCACAGGCAGCTCCAGGTCTATACCAGAACAATCACTGTAGAAATCTACCCAGAGACACAAATGAAGGCGACTTGGAGAAGAAGCATTTATCAGTTAAATAAGATTCCCTTTAAATATTAATCCCTATTTTGATAATTACATCAGTGCAGCGGTGGGGGGAGGTTGCTGGCAGAGTCGTGGCAGCTAATGGGCAGGCTGGAGACAGTGGTGAGTTTGCACTGAGTCTCATGGTGAGGGGCTGAGCGGGGACTGCTTCCCATTCTCCCATGTGACGCCCCAAGCAGATCTGAGAAACCATCCCTTGTCATTGTGCCCAGCTCTTTATATGGCAAAATTAACTTCACTGTTAGAGGAAATTAAGCCCTGGGCCAAGCTTGGGTTTCAGGAAGGCCAAGAGGCAACAGGTATGCCAGCACTGAGACAAAGGCCTTTTGGGAGAATTTATGCTATTTTTCTGACTGACAGAATGTGAATTCTTTTTGTTTTTATATCACCTTCATATTTCTCTGAGCAAAGCAAAGGCAGAGGCTTCTGTCTAGGTAAAACACAGTGTTCTCATCTGGGATGTAGTTGAAAAAATGTGGGCTATCACCAGGTGGGGAAGAAACAGATCAGTACATGAGAATTTGATACCTAAACTGTACATTGTCATGCAGATGCTAACTGGTATTCTAATTAAGTGATGATGCCTAATTAAGCAATGATCCCATATCCTTATGATAATTCACAGCTAAGTTTCTATTTTTTTTTTTTTTTGAGACAGGGTCTTGCTTTGTAGTTCAGGCTGGCCCTGAGCTCACTATATAGTTCAGGGCAAGCCTCAAACTCAGCAATCCTCCTGCCTCGGCCTCCTGAGTACTGGGATGATAGGTGTGAGCCACCACACCTGGCACTGTGGTGTGTGGTACCAATTGCTGATGGGCGTGAGTTTCCACGCCCAGCATTGTATGTGGTTACCGGGGATCAAACTCAGGACCTTGCGCTTGCGAGGCAGGCACCAGAACCACTGAGCTAAATCTCTGGCCCTAAGTTTCTATTATCTAGCTCTGTGAAACTAACTCTCATAAAATCTTGGCTTCTTTATCTGTAAAATGAGGGTGGTCAGAGTGTCTACATCATATTATTATTATAGTCAATAAAAAATATCTGCAAAGACTCAGCACATAGGTCATTTAATGGTAGCTGTTCTTGTTGCTGCTGTCATTAGCATCGTAACAATCATGAAGTCTACTAAGCAGATCAACCTGAGGCCCAAGACTGGCCCTTTCAGGCTATTCTAACCCCATGGAAAATATCCATGAGTTTAGGCTCCTTGCCCACAAGCTGCCCTCAAGATCCTTCTGTCTCTACCCTTGGCAAAAAGCTTGAGAGATGGATATCTGTGGGCTCTGAGCTTCCAGAGGAGGAGGAGGAGGACAGAGAATGGAACACAACTGTATCAGAAGGACTTTTGAAACTCCTCTCATTTTGCGGTTTTGGCTTAGAGTGGGAAAGGCATGAGTCATATACCCTCAGATTGTCAGTGAACTACATCACAGGACAAACCTTTACTGAGAGCCTGTAGAGGGAAAGCACTTAAGTTTGACTCCTTGGTCTCCATTTTTGAAATGACTAATAGACCAAGGAGAGGCATTGGTGCCCCCTCTCTGTGGCCCCCATATTACTCACTGCTACGGTCTCTGTCCCTTTCCCCTCTCTTTTCTATCCCTTACCAGTAGAGGGGGAGCAACCCTCATCAGTTATCAGCGGGCACCTGAGCTACCCTTAGGGAAGGGATGATCTTTGCAGGGATAAGGGCCCTAAATGCCAACTCTGACAAACAACGGTTGCTAGAAGGCACAAAAGGAAATATCTAAATTTCCTTATTTTTGAAACAAGCCATAATCTGAGCATGTTGAAGAAGGCTCATCAAAGAGGAAAGGGAGGCTGGCTTTAAGTTATTGGGAATAGCCAAAGGACTTTGAGGAATATGCTTGTCTAATATTTGACTTTAAACTGTCTGTGAGGTTATGGAGTAAGCTCCCCCTTTTTGTCTCTTCAAAGCTCCCATGAAGTTGGCTATAGATAAAGAATGTGCCAGGCTTGTCGATTTATCTAAAAGAAAATTAAGAGAGGGAATTGAACCATCAACTCTGATAGAACTCATACAGAATAGACCAATATACGTCTTAGTCACTCTCCTCACTGGGATGCAATACCTGACACCCACAACTTAAGGAAAAAGAGGTTTATTTTGACTCACATTTCAAAAGTTTCAGTTCTTGTATGGTTGGGAGCATGGTAAAAGGGCTGAGGCAGAGTAAAGCTTCTCACATCATGGGATTAGAGGCAACTAGGTTAGATAGAAATTAATATATAGTCAGGAAGAAACTGGGTTTTCAAGGAAGTCAATGAAAAATAAAGATATCAGAATTGTAGCTGGTGGCAGATCTGAAGAAGGCCAGACCAGAAGACCAGGCCTCAAGATAGAGATAAATTACCAGTCCTTCATGCCTCCCTCAAGCACAGAAAGTAAATTGGAATTATTCTGTAATTAGCACCCCCTGGGCCAGTAAAGTCCAGCTAGATAGACATCGGTCACCCAGGTGGTGACCAGAGCATCTGGACCCATCTCTTCCCCAATGCCTTTGTTCTGCCTTCTTGTACGAGACTTGTATCCCTGTTCAGTCAGTATGAGCTAAGCAGCTATACTTATAATCCTATAGGTTGATTGTTGTTTGACCCATCTTGTACCCCTATTGTGACTTTGCTGTATAGATTACTCCTGGTGAAAGGCTTCAGTGGCCACCCACTTGTCAGATGATTCCCGGATCTCAGGAGCTCTCTCTCAATAAACACTCCCTCTGGCTAATCTCTGTTGTTCTTTGGAATTCCTGCTCCAATTTCCAAGGACATGTATTTGGTGCATACAAGATCTAGCAAGTTGGGAGTTATATTTCTCCAATAACAATGGCAGCCAGGAGAAGGACATACATCTTTGCAGACCACATCCCCGGTGGCCTGTCTGTAAACAGGTCCCACCTCCTATCGGCAAGTCAGTGGTAGCTTCCTCATAATTCAGTCGACTTCCCAAAGCTCTCTGGAACATGAGACTCTTGGGAGACATCCTTGATCTAGCATAATATCCCACTCTGGCCCCCAAAAGAATCATGCACATCTTTTTTTTTTTAATTATATTTTGATTTATTTTTCCTTGAGAAAATTTTTAAAGGTTTTATTAGTACAGGTTTTTACATAATGATTACATTTTCTGTGAGGAGTTGGTACATGTACTTATCAAATCATGATTCTATTTCCCTTCCCCCTCCCCTCTCTACCCATCTCTTGGTCCTTTTCCCTTTTACAAAGATATACCTATCTACTTCTTATTATCTTTTTTTTAATATTGCCTTTTAAAATAGTTTGGATTTTTCATATAAGAAAAACCATGTAATGTGCCTCTTTTTGTGCAAACTATATTTAGTACATCTTTAAAAATCTTAATAGTTTTAGCATTGTGAATAAATTCATGTCTAAAATTTCCTCAGATTCAGGCAGACTGGTAGCTATGAGCTCATGTAAGTCAAAAAGAAAGATAAATACGGCAGACAAACAATGGCACAGGGCAAACATTTCCATTCCAAAACAGAAATACGGGGATAGAAATAATGGGGCCAAAACTCAGCAGCGAAAACATTAAGTCTTGTAGCTCTGTGTCCCCCACCTGGAGCAAAGGTATAATGTGCAAATGGTTTAGGTGGCATTACACCTATAGTATTACCAGTTACGTTCTCGTGGTGTTTCTCAGGATGGCTTGGTTCATTCCTTGCAGTTTCCCTTAGACATTCTACATTCATGGCTTCTCCAACCTTCTGGGGTCTCCACTACACTTTGGACTCACTCTCATAGAGTCACATAATGTCTATTCAGGGGCATACTGCCTGACCTTCCAGACCTTCTTCTGAAATCTGTGTAGAAGCATCCCTGACCCCACAACTCTTGCATTCTACATTCCTGTAAAATCAATACTATGTGGATGATGCCAAGTTCTGCTGCCAGCTTGAGCAGTAGCTGGACCCCTTGAATGAGGGCTCCAGAGGTCACTGAGTTACTGCATGGCTGATTACTGTGAAGGGAATCGATTTCCTAGGAAGCTTTTCTCCAACAGGGTGTCCTGGGGCTCTCTTCTTGAAGAAGTCTTTTGCTTTTAAAATATTGAGCCTGGAAAGGGTGGGGTCTTGCTGATTCCTGAAGTATCTTCAAGGGATCTTTTCTATTGTCCTGACTTAAGTACTTGTCTTCTTTCTAATGCTAATCTTTGTAGCAACAAAAGTCTCCTTTGTCAACAAAACTAATGCCTGACAAGCTGACATTAGTATTTTTATTATTTTTGAAATTCAGAAGTTAAAGGAGTCAAAACTTTCTATCTTCTCTTTTGCCAAAACTGAAAAGATCTTAAATGGGCCTTTTGCTACTGTTTCTCAGTGTGAATCTTGCTAAAAGCAGTGAGCAGTATTCATGCCATAACCTGAATGTTGAGCTGCCTTGAAATTTTCTGTGTCCAGTTCATTAGTCTGGCACATTCAATCTCAGTCCCCTCCAAAGATTCAGGACATGGGTAAAATGTAGACAGATTTCCTGCCAGAGCATAAAATGAATGGTCTCAATTGCTCTTGAAAATGAAGTCCTCTTTCTCAAGTGAAACCTCCTGAGCCTGATTATTACCATCTGCATTTTTATCAGCTTTCTGAACTTCTTCTCTCTGGTCAGAATCTCCCACTAAATGTGGCTTATAGTATTCTAGGGCTTCTCCAACTGACATTTCTGTATCTCCCAAACTCCTCTTGTTGATCAGTTCCAAAGGCTTCTACAGTCACGTGGTCAGCTAGTAATAACAATGACCCTATTTCTCTGGTATCAAAATCTGTCTTAATCATTTAGTTTCGTCACTGGGACAAAGTACCTGACACCTACAACATAAAGGAGAAGTGGTTTATTCTGGCTTACAATTTAGAAGTTTTAGCCTTTGAATGATCAGCAGCATGGTGGAAAGGCTTAGATGAAATAAAGCTGCTTGTATCATGACAGTCAGGAAGCAGAGATGGAGAAGAGAGGTACCAGGGAGGGAGTTACATCTTTTAGGTCATATCCTAAGTGGCCCTCCTGTAATCAATCCCTCTTCCTAAGAGCAAGTTAACTGTAGTGTCCCATGATCTAATCACCTTCCAAATGTCCCGTCTCTGAGCACAAGAGGCTACTGATGACATTCTTGATCTAAGCCTTCACATATATGTAGGAAATCAAATGGGTCCCTAGGCTGGCCAATTCAGTGGAAATAGGTGGCCAGGGCATCAGGTGATTGGGGTCCCCTCACCTATCTTACTACCACCTTCTCTAACACACCACATCTCTCTCTCTCTCTCTCTCTCTCTCTCTTTCTTTCTCTCTCTCTCACACACACACACACACACACACACACAGTGTCAGAGAAACTGGGAGAAGAAAGGCCCCACTACTTGGTAGGGGTACAGTCTACCAAAATTAGAATTTTAAAGAATAATGCATCTGAGCTGACTTCTGAGTTTCAAAACTAATAAAAGTACTAATGTCAGCTTGCGAACAACACTTTCGAAAGTGCTTTCCGATAATTTGTCCTTTTTTAACCCCAGAATTTGGAGTCTCAGTTTTCAGACAAGGAGATTGCGGTCCTGAGAGGTCATGAGATTCCCCCCAAGTGACATGAGCCAGGGATGGTGGCCACAGCTGTTGGAATCTTTGCTGACTCAGAAGAGCACAGGCATCTGGTTGTGAGAGTTTACTAATCATTAGGATGCTAAATGATTCCAAAAATACTATGAGGTGGCTTCCTGGAGAGGAAATTGAGCCAGAAATGGGGTTTAGAACTCATGTGTGTTATGGCCCAACTAGGTGGGAGGGGCAGCACCCAGCCCAGCAGGCCCAGCTAACAGCAGTATGTACCTGGTCTGCACAGAAAGGGTAGTGAGGAGGCTATATTTGGGGGATTCAGGGGTGGAGATCAGCCAGACTCCAGGGATCTACCAATATGTGCTTAGATGGAGAAGCTTCAATTTCAGAGCTAAGGTTCTGGGAAAAGTGAGGATTCCAAAACAGGTCTTCCCAGGAGCTATTGCTGCCCTTGGGACCCATGGAAGGACTTTTTTTTTTTAATTAGAATGCACACAATCCTACTATTTCCTTGATGGGAAGGCTTAAAGAGGTCTGTTGGTGCCCAGAAGAAGCGTTTTCTGCAATGTTCTATTCCCTGTCTAGTAGGCCCTCCTCCCACTTCCACTCCTCACCTGGCCAGGTGAGGCTTGTCTGCCCAGAGAAGACGTGTATTAGAGGGTTTAGGAGAAGCCCTT
Organism: Thryonomys swinderianus; assembly: GCA_004025085.1. Classification (NCBI taxonomy): domain Eukaryota; kingdom Metazoa; phylum Chordata; class Mammalia; order Rodentia; family Thryonomyidae; genus Thryonomys; species Thryonomys swinderianus. The sequence continues at coordinate 13,308 of PVIC010032723.1, read as the reverse complement.
CCTTATAGTAATAGGGAACTGTCAATGGATTTGGGATCATTATTCTGGGATCACAGTTACCAACAGTTACATTTAACTGTAAAATGTATATGCTTCTGTTCAGTTTGTGAGATCTTAAAAATACGTACTTTGGACCTAGCAGTCTATATGCCACCCTCAACCTACCCCACTACCTTTGGGTTCAGAATTCTTCTCACCGTTACATACAGAGTCGAAGGATGAAGCCCAGGGACAAAAGATGGGAGAAGCAGATGTTGCTCAACTTGGCTAAAGTTACAGTAGGAAATATCCCAGAGCCCACTCTTGGAGAACCAATGTTTATTTCCAGACTGCTCATATTATTCCAGCCACCTAAACCTCCAATGAGTTCCTTCTGCCCAACTATGCGCTCAGCGGTGATGGTGAGTCCATCACTCATCCAGATGGGGGCCATGTACGTGGTAGTCACACTCATGTGCTCTGGATTCAGATATTTTAGTTTCCAAATCTCCCAATCTCGATGTGATTCCTATCTAGATGTGAGTCTCAAAATTTTGTCTCTCTCATGGACCACAAAACCCCTAATGCCTAGAATAGAGCCTGCCACAAGGAAAGCATTAAATATTTTATGAAAAAAACACAATGACTTTAATTCTGACTGCTCCTTTAACCTTGGTAGGTTACTTTGTCTCTTTGAGTCTCAGCTCTCTTCTCTGTAAAATGGACAAAAGCACCACCAGACAGGGTGTTCTGGATGCAGTTCACATGTATAAGACTGTGTGTTTATGTACATACAATCTTGGGTGATCCTTCTAGGAGGACAGTTCCATTATGATCTGATTTTATAGTTGAGGAAGTCAAATCAAGAGAGCTTTGGAGAAACATCCAAATTTCTCTTGCTGTTTAAATGGTGATGACGGTAGGTTTTTAACCCCAGGCAGTTCAACTCCATGGTTTTCTCTACGCTTAGAAATTGCCTTCAAGAGCTGATATTCTGTACAGGATAATGCAGTGCTCTGGGTTGCTTTGTGCAAATCCCCTGCTATCTTTCTCTATGACTGATGGTCACTTCTAACAGATTTAACCACAGACATCAGCACCAAGTGACTAGTGTCAGTGTGTCTGACAGGCTACACTATGCAAACAAAATGGGCTCAAGGAGGTGACAATCCTTTGCATTGGCCTTCTCAGCTTTCAGAGCCCGGCAGTAGCATCCAGTCCACTGTCCCAGGCAGGTGCCAATGTCCACTCTGCTCCGTCCCCCAGTCAGGGCTGATGCTCATTCCTGCAATTCTGGGATGCAACTCTGGGACTGGCGTTCTATTTATTTATTTTTATTTATGCTTGACATCTCATAATGCACATACTTTGGGGATATCATAATGTTTTGATACACATATACATTGTGCAATAATCAAACCAGGCTAATTTCTTTCAACCCTGATTTTTTTTTTTTTTTAGTTCATCTAAAAACTTCTCTTCTAGCTACTTGGGTATACACACTGGTTTATTGTGAACTCATTACCCTACTGTGCAAAAGAACACCAGAACTAATCTAACTTATTCCTTGTGTCTAATTATAACTTTGTTGACCAATCTTTCCTCATCCTTCCCTTTCTCTTCCCCTTCGCCAGGTTGCAGTAACTACCATTCCACTCTCAACTTCTACCACATGAAATTTTTAAGATGCTACACATAAGTGAGATTACGTGGTGTTTGTCCCTCTGTATATCTTGTCTCACTTAATGTAGTATTTCCCAGGTTCATCCATACTGCCACAAGTGACAGGATATATTCTTCTTTTTTTTTCTTCCTAGTGCCAGGGATCAAACTCAGGACCCTGGACTTGCAAGGCAAGCACAGCACCACTGTGCTAACTCCCAGCCCATATTCTTTCTTATGGATCATTGAGACCTGTGTCTTTAATAAGCACTCTGGATTATTATTATTATTATTTTTTGAAACAGGGTCTCACTTTGTAGTTCAGGCTGGCTCTGAGCTCACTGTGGAGCCCGGGCAAACCTTGAACTCAGCAATCCTCCTGTCTCTGCCTCCCAAGTGCTGGGATTACAGGCGTGAGCCACCACACCCAGTTGCTCTGGATTATTTTGATGCAAGAATTCTTCACAATTTTGAGGATTTACAGCAAAAAGACAGATTAACAGAACACCTTTAAATCACAAAGTCCTCTGAAATAGTCACCCAGCCTGCTATTGTTATCTGTCTTCTAGGGGTTCTGGGAAGAGCAGGACTCCCTGCTTTCTCAGAAAAAAAGAAAAAAAAAAACAAGTAAACTGTCAATAAGGCAGGTCCTCAGGCTCAGGCTTCCCTAGTCTGCCCCTCCACCCAGCACTCAGGCACCATCCTGTCCCATGGCCTGTTCTCCTAGAGAGTGCTGAGTTGGCTTTGAGGCAGCCACCCAACCCTGTAGAGGACATTAAGCCCAGAAAAAGGGACAGAGTAGAGAATCCAAGCTCCTCCAGTTTTCTCTGCTTCTCTACCTCTGTTTGCTTCCAGTAGAAGAAAGAAATTGCCAAGTAATTGCTCTTTGACAACCCCTGCTGGTCCTCAGCCATTTCTTTCTTGCTGAGATTATAATTAGGGATCAGTACATTTAAATACAAAATCCATGAGCAGCACAGGGCCTTCATTTTTCAAATGCTGTTTCTTGTACCCTGTAAAAGCCACTCACTTTGGTTTGGTGCAGAGGTCACCACACGAGGTTCCCAAGTCTGATGGGGCCAGAGAGCAGAGAATGAAAGGGTGCAGGAGTAACAGCAATAGGGATAAGCTTTTACCATGTGCCATAGCCTGGGCCAGTGGCTTTCTATCCTTGGTCTTATTTCATCTACCCAGGTGGTGGGGGGCATTAGTTTTATCCCCATTTTGCAGATGAGAAAATTAAGGCTTAGGAAGACAATGACATAGCCAAGACCTCACAGTTGGTGAATGACAGGGCAGGGACTTGACGTCTGATGCAGATGAGTCATAATATGGTGTGTGGCCCTTCTTCCATCAAAATTTGGATAGCATGGGCTTGTTTTCTCTCTTGTGACCCCCAAGGTCCCCAAGTCAAAGTGAAACTCATGGCAGGATTTGGGAAGAGAACAGAAGCCTATCCTTCTCTTTAGTAGTTTTTCTCTGTGTTTATGATATTGCCTCCAACCATAGTATCAGTGACTATGTCAGTCAGCTTTCTGTTGCTATGACAAAATACCTGAGATAAACTAATTTATAAGAAGGACATGTTATTTTGGCTCATGATTTTGGAGGTTTCAATCCATGGTAGCATGGACCCAGTGCTTTTTAGCATGCAGCAGCAAAGAACCTTATAGTGGGAGTCAGTGGTCGAGAAAGCTGCTTACTTTATGGCACCCAGGAAGAAAAAAGAGAGAGAGACAGAGTGAGAGAGACAGTGAGACAGAGACCAATTTTGAAGAGACCAGACAGACAGAGAAAGATGAGAGAAGATATGAGAGGAAAGCAAAGAAATCAAGGTCTTGTATCCACTTCAGGAAATACCCACAGTGCGCTAACTTCCTCCATGCAGCTCCTACTTTTTAAAGTCCATCCACCCAAGAAAGCCAGCATTTAGCACTAACTCTTTAGCACACATGCCTTTGGGGAAGCGGAAAGATCCAAATCATTACTCTGACTCCATTAAGTCAGGAACAGGGTATGACCCTCCCTCATTTCTGGCTAGGAACAAGTTCTCACAAAAGGCTTGGTTACAATACAGGCTGAGTTCTTACCTCAGGGGACAGACTGTCAACACAGAGAGCCAGTCAATCAGCTCATGGTGAAAGGAAAGTAAGCTAATGTTTCTTGGCCACCTGGTGTGTACACTAAAGTGAACAAGCACTGCTAGCAGTAACTTCAGTGTTTGCCTTTCTAAGCATCATCTGAAGAGGGAAGGTATTGTGTGATCTTCATGTGTGGAAGATGATGTGAGGGCACACACAAATTATGAATGCAAAATAGGGACATGGTACATTGTCTTCTTAATAGTATGCTAATGTTTTCAACAATGCTTATCATGACATTGTAAAATAGTAGTAGCCCCATCTTCCAGATGGGAAAACTGAGGCTCAGAGAGTGTCTCAAGTGAACATCTTATAAATGGCAGATACAGATTCCAGTTGGGCTTTGGATTATCCCAGTCCCATGATACTATGCTAGCGCATCATTCTGACCTGTGGATCAGAGGATAATCTAACTGAGAGGACAGATTATCCTGACATAGTGAGATAATGTGATATTTTTCAAAGACAGAGGGATCTGGGGCACAGAGGGTCACGAGACATCCTAGATGGATCACCCAATTACTGGGCTCTCTAGGATAAGCTTCAGTGTATCTCTCAACCATCTCAAACCCCAGAAAAATACAAGAGGTACAGATTAGACCAATGAGCAGAAGTTGGTTCTAATGGAACCTGCCCTGGTCACCAGCCATTTGCTACAGGAGGCTGTTCCCTTAGGAGCAGACAAAGAAAAGTCCCTCAAAAATAACCCATGATCAATATTAAACCTGTTCCCTTCACTGCACATCAGATTTGTGATTTTTAAAGTTACTGAGAAACTCGAGTATTTTTCTTCATTCCATTTTGATGTTTGGATTCTCTCCTCTCTGGTCTGTCCCTATTCTGTTTCTCTTTGTCTCTCTGTATCTACCTCTGCCACTATGTCTGCTTCAATTCTGTCTGTCTGCATCTGTCTTTCTTTGTCTCTACCTCTCTGTATCTATCTCTGTCTCTGCTGTCTCTCTATCTCTAGCACTTTTTGTCTCTGTTATGATTTGTGTCTAGATGCAGTCAAAAGTGGACTTTCTCAGAGGTGGCAGAATCTACAGAGTGTGAGTGATTCTTGGTACAATGTTAGGATTAAGGGTGTATTTACTAAATCGGTGCACTGATTGCTTTGGTGCCTCCCTACTCCCAGTAGCCTGGATAGGATATAAAGTAAAGAGGCTTGTGTTGTCCTTTGTTACTTTGCTGTCTTCTGCCTGCCATGAATTGTTTCTCCTTTGCAATTTCTGTCTGTCATGTGCCACCCTGGCTCAGAGCCAGCCATTTATAGATGGTCAGCTCTACAAACTGTGAGCTAAATAAACCTTTCCTGCCTTAACTTGTGGGTAATGGGTTTTTAATCTCGGCAATGAGAAAAGTAACTAACACAGTCCCCAAATTCATCTCTTACTTTCTGTCTGTCTCTGTTTTGCTTGGCTCCCTCTGTCCTCTGTCTTTCTCTTTCTCTAACTTGGGACTACTACAGCAGGTTCATCCCCAAAATCAGGGGGACTCTCATTTTGAATGCTCCTTCTCACGCCTCCTCTCTGAGCTCAGCAAGTGGCTGCCCGGACCCAGTGCCAGCTCAGCATCTCAGAGCAGCCCCATTATGTATCACTGTAATTTTCCCGGACTCAGAAACAGCTAAGCCTCTTCCCTCAGATCTCTCAGTGTAAACAAACACGTCCCCAGTGGGGGAGAGCAGCTCATATATTGGCTGTGTTTCTGCAAAGCACAACTTTTTAACCAGAAGAGCGTATGCTACATCATCCCACTTTGAAGGGACAGACAGAGAGATGAACGAGGATAGAAGAATGCCCAGAAGAGAAAGAACAACCAGAGTAAGGGAGACACAGGGCAATGGAGGGAGAGGAAAGGGTGAAGAGAGACCCACCCAGGGCTGCTCCCATCTCTCCTGCCACAGAGAAAGAATTGAACACTAGGTTTCCCATTTCACAAATGGATAAACTGAGGCTCCTGGAAGCCCAGTGGCAATACAGGGAGGGGGTAGAACTTTCTCAAAAACTAACCATGGTGCAATAAGGTCAGGGGAGACAAGGAGCTTTGAGTTCTTTTCACCCCAAGAACTGTAAATCCATAGTCCTCTTCATCTTTCTCCCTGCTAGCTAACTGAGCAGTCTCTACACCCCACCCTTTGTGCTATTGGTTTGAGCTCGACTGAGATATGCATTTGGAGCATCTGCAATGCATTTCCAGGTAGTGAGCAACATCACTTAAATGTTGTCAGTTGTGGGGTGCATCCTACGAACAACACCCCAACCCCCTGTGACAGAGGAAGGATTACAGTTCTTCGGTTAGCAGGAAATGAGCAGATAGGATCTAAATGCGGCAAAGGTGTGGATTCATGTTAGGAGAGGCTACGCAGCGCCCCCTTGGCCTCACCTTGTGAGAGTCTTGCAAGATGTGGGGGGGGGGGGGGCTGCAGCCCAGGTGCAGGTTCCCCGGGCCCTCTGGGTCCGACGCACACTGCGGGTGCTTCGTGGAGATTCAGAGAGATCAATAACACCCAGGTCAACTGAGGGCCCACAGGCTAATTGGGCTTTCTACCCCAGGGAAAAACCACATTTCCGTGGACCTGGAGGTGGGGAGGAGGAGGGAAAGACACTAATGTCTCACTTAATAACAGGCCCGTGGGGAAGCATATCATGTTTCTTGGGTTTGCAGGTGATCCATGTGGATGTACCTTGGTAGCCCCAAACTTAGCTGTGCAGGAATCTTTCCGAGACCGTCTGTCTTCTATTTTCTACCAGGAACACTGTCGGGATCAAAACCAAGTCACTGTGGCAAAACTGATTACAGATAAATAGGTATACAAATCCAGGTGGTGATAGGACAGAGTCTCCACACAGATTTCCCACTAACAGTAACTATCCCAGAAGCTTCTGCCGGAACCGCAACCTTACATAAAGGCCACTGCAACCCTCTGGAAAAAAAATTCTCCTGCAAGAACATGTGCCCAGCAGCTGTCCAGATTCCGCCAGGGGCTGGCAGCACCATTGTCATTAATCTTTATGACAGATTGTTATTCAAAGCCATCTCTTATAGTCTTTCTCATTTTTGTCTTTACAGACATCCCTTGGCTTTAAATACGCTCATACTTCTGACGTTATGCCGATTTCCACCGCAGTGCCCTGCTGTTCTCAAATAACTATCTTATTAGAGCATCTCTGTCCACTACTGACTCTTGGTGCTGAGCTTAAGGAAGCCAGTGGCTGGGACTGTGGTATTTGATGACTCTCACTTATATCTACTCAGGGCACATGTTGGGAGATTTTCCTTTCTAATAACCGTTCTGCTGAGAATATGTGTTTGTCATGTTCCCTTTTCTCTTAAAAGCCATGTAGGCGTCTATCTAATCTCTGGCCCAGTGTCTTCTGCTGACTTGATGACTGTCTGGTTTTCTCTTCTTCCTGTGGTTTCTCTGGGCAGGGCTCTGTGTCCCCCCCTGTCTGGGACTGCTGCCTGCTCACCTGACAGCCCGAGGCTCAGGGCAGGCAGAAGCGTTCTGGGTCCTCAGAGAGGTGCTGAGACTCACGGGGTGTCGAATGGGCCCCTCGGGTCAGCAGACCGGCCTGTGGCTGATTCCCGGTGACTAAGGAAGGAAGCTGCTGGCGGAGCCAACCCCCAGACAGTGCCCAGAGTCAGAGCAGCAGCTGCTTTCCAACCCCTGGGCTTTTCCCGTGGGTGTCTCCCTTCTGTCCTGTTCCCCGAGTTTGAAGAGTAAGGCAGACTACAGCAGGACGGCAAGGAAGGGACACATTGTTTCTACCTGAGAAATGAGTAAGAACAAAAGTTTCCAGTCAGATTCTTCCAGAGGTCTCATCTCCCCGTGTCCAGGGAGCCATGGGACCTGGCCTTGTGGATTCAGGGAGCGTCTCCCCCGGTAGTTTCCATCTCAGTGCCACCATGGTGCTCTATGGGAGGGCTCCCTACTGCAGTTCTCTGCTTAGACTGAGAGGATTTGAGGAGTAAGCATAGCCCTTATCACCTTCTCTCATGCCCCTGGCTAGGGAGAGGGTGTTGGAGGGAGGGGCGGTGGCTGGGCCACGGGGCGCTGTGGGGATCTCGGCCTTCTCTCTCCAAAGGCAGCAGCTCCTGGAGAACAGTTTGAAAGGTCCAAAGACAAGTATTAATGGCCTCAGTTTCCTCCCCATTCCCTGTCTCTGAAAATGAACACACACACACACACACACACACACACAGAAAAGGCATCCTTTTCTACACCTCCCCAGAGAACTGAGAAAAGGGACTGTGTACTTCCCAAGCCACCATATAGTTGGGGGATTTCTCTTGAGGTCAGGACTGCATTTTCTCGTAATTCCTTTTGGCCCCAACAGTAGAAGGTCTTATGCTCCAAAACAAAACAGAATTGTCTGTGACTCATATCTCGCCCTGCTTTTTGAGAAATCTATTTTCTGGGGGTGGAGTGAAACTTAGGCCTGGGAGGGTGTGTGTGTGTGTGTGTGTGTGTGTGTGTGTGTGTGTCCTCAGGCAGATTCACAGCTCCTAGAACCAGTTTCCAAACATTCATCCCATTTGCTAGGTTGCCACTCATCTGGCATGACTTTCAACTCTGTTTTTAAAGGAGAAGAAAAGGAAAGGAAAGAAAACCACACGAGAACACAGAGTAAATGAGCCACGTGGTGCCACGTTTGCCACATGCACACAGGAAGAGGAAGGCAGTGAAGTCCTGTGAAGACCCTGGACAGACCCCTCTGTGGCTTTGTCTGACCTGTCCTTGGTCTCTAATTCTTACAGAGACACCAGCAACTCTTTCTTTTTTTTTTTTGAGACAGGGTCTCGCTTTGTAGTTCAGGCTGGCCCTGAGCTCACTATGTAGTCCAGGCAAACCTCGAACTCAGCAATCCTCCTGTCTCTGCCTCCCAAGTGTTAGGATTACAGGCTTGAGCCCCCACGCCCAGCACCAGCAGCTCTTTTGCAGGGACCCGACCACTTGCTAAAGGACGCAGCTCAGCCTTGTGGGTGCTTGGCTTTGCCACCCTGAATTCTGGGGCACAAGAGCTGTTTCGGCTTTTGTTTTGGTCACATATTGTTATCATCACAAAAGGGAAATATCAATTTTGATATAAACAAAATGGGGAACTGAGACTCACCACATGACTTTTGCCATTTTCCCATATTGTTAGAGCAATGGCACTTTCTAATGGTCCAAACTAATTTTGTGCCAACTGTATTCCTCTTAAAGCAAGAAAAGAAAGAAGAAATAATGTTTGTTGAAACCTATTACATGTTAGTAATTCTGCTGAACTGCTTAGTTTATCCTCCTTCTCTAAACCTATAGGTACTTGTGTTCCCATTTCATGGAAGGGAAACTGAGGTTGAGAGGGGTGAAGTGACTTGGGCCTTACATACAGAGTTACATTCTAAAGAAAGTAGTAAACACTTGTCTGCCAGACCGCTTGAATTTTCCATGTTTTCACTCTCTCCTTTCATCCTCACCCCACCCTGTCTTGCTTACTCTGCTTTTTCTGTTCCTCAAACCCAAAGTACGTTCCTGCATCAGGACTTCTTGACCCGCTTTGCTTGGCTGGTTCTCCCCTCACCATTTGGGTCTCATCACAAATGCAAATGTAAGATGACCTGGCCATTTCTTCTAAAGTAGTGTGCCCTGGGACAGAACTTAGTTTAATTTACTTTGTAGTACTTCTCACTTGCTCTCTTGCTTATTTCCATTGGTCACATCCATCACTAGAATCTGTAGTTAGTGAGAGCAGGGAGCTTACTTTTCTTGTTCTTCTTTGTATCCCGGGTGCCAGCAAAGACAGCTGGTGCTCTGAAGTCATGCAGAAAGTTTTGTTAGGTAGATCGATCGATGGATGGATAGACAGGTGGATGTGTGTGTGTGTGTGTGTGTGTGTGAGAGAGAGAGAGAGAGAGAGATGGGTGGAGAGTTAGTATTTATTATGTATTAGATCCTAATAAGGAGAGAGAGAGATGAATAAAGTGTTGTCTCTTTAATCAGAGTTCACTCTGATGTGACATGCACAAGAACTTCTCATAGGTGGATTCATCAGGACTCATTTTCGCTGGCAAAGCATGCTCAGGAAATGCTCTGTAAGCCAGGTGACACTTTGAACCACATATAAATGACTTTTAGTCAAGTGATCGATGAATTTAAAGCCTTCTCTCCACCTCAGGAAAAGGCAGAGACACTGACACAACCTTATATAGTCCAGAAGCTCTAAGTTATTTATGGTGGGATGCGGATGGGGTATGAAAGACTTGGTCTTGTTCGCTGCTGCATCTTTATCATTTGAAACTCATTAACGCATTATCACCTTTCTAGGAGAGCACATAAGACCAGGCATTCAATAGGTATCTGTAGAAGAAAGGAGCAGAAGGTGAACACAGCGAGACAGAGGCTGATAGGAGAGTAGAGTTGGGGAAGAATAGGCTTGAGAATTTAGTCCCTAGTCAGAAAACATGGAAGTCAGGGAGGTGCTGACAGGGGCTCAATTCTGACGGTCACCTGGCTGAGTACAGACATGTCAGAGAAAGGCCAGCTGAAGCAGGAAGGAGGAACTGATGGCAGAGACTGTCCCAGTGAGCTAGGCAAGGATCAGAGCCATATTGGGGTGGAACACAGATTCCAGAGATCTGAAGAAGATTGCTAGGGTGCCATGTATGATTCCATATGGATGAGGAAGGGAAGGGAAGTGACTGGATAAAGAAGGCTATGGTCTCCGTTTGAAGTGACTAAATTCTAGTCAAGAAGTTCATGAAGGTTATGTGCCAGGGTCTATCCCTTTCATCAGTCACTATGAAGGTCCTGGACCTAATTTTGCATCTCCTAGTTTCTTCTTCTTTATTTTTCCTTCCTGCTTAATTATAGAAACTTTAGGACCCATCCAGCCTGGACCCTTCCCTGGAAACACAAAAGGAACCATATTGGGGGAAAGGATTATGAGTTGCATTTAGAGCTCGGTGAGTTTAGAGATAAATAAACATTCTGCAGGTGAGGATGTTCTTCAAAGAGCACAGCATGGCACATAGTGCCTGGGTTTCAACCCGATCAACCTGGTCTGCCTGCCTGCCTGTCTGCCTGTCTCTTCTCAGTAAAATAGCATGTAAATAATAGTATCACCCCACAACAAGTTGTAAAAATCAGGAAAGACAATGCACTTAAAGTGCTTAGAGCAGTGCCTGGCACTCAGTAGAGGCCCCAGATATATTACACTTCAGCTTTTGGTAATCCACGCAGAGGTGAAGGTCTGGAGTCCTTGGACAAAGGGTGGCCTCAGGGGGAGCTGGATCACACAGGAAGAGTGTGAGGGCATGATAGAAAGGCCAAGGCCAGAGTTCTGCTATTTATCATCTGTGGGGATGAGCAATGGAAGAGGGATCAGCAGAGGAGCCCGACAAGGATCAACTGAAGGGGTGGGGGGAGCACAGCATGCAAAGCAAACACTCGGTCCTTAGCATGCCTGATGCTGAAAGCCTGGTGACCAGAGCCCAGGTGAAGCTGCTGATGCAGGTCCCGGCAGAGTCACGGTACCCTTGTCAGAAGACTCTCAGTAGAGTTGGGGAGGATGCAGCCTACAGACTGCAAGTGAGGGTTTCCCTGCAGGCTCTCTGGCCGTGGACCGAGACACGGGGCAGGATTAAAGAGCAGAGAAAGGGGGAGGGTTGGGGGCGGGGGCTTGTTTTATTCTTGGATTGCACGGCTCATCTTTTCAAAAGAGATTCAGGCTTTCAGTGTTGTTAAAAAATGTTTGTGCAGGAGGCTGGAAAGTTTAAGGAAGAGTTAGAATAAGTGGAAAAATGTGTGTCCTGGAAAAAATTCGAGAGGGAGGATTGAGACGGGGTAGGGGCCACCCCTGAACAGGTCTCTGAGTGTGGGAGGAAGGGGCGAGGGGGGAGGTTATAAATAAGTTTGTAAGTAGGAGGACAGGAAGTGGGGGAGCTATGCCTGAGAGCCTCAGTCTTTTTCTGTAAAATAGGACAATAGATCATCTCTGGAAATAAGTAAGTACACAGCTTTTCCCTAACCCTGGGGCTTTTAAGAGAAATTGTTATTAAGAGACTTAAAATCTCAGGGGAAAACCAGGGTTGGAGGAACCGAAGTTAATGGTAAAGTTACGAATATCCTCGTATTAACTAATACAAAGTGATAAACACAGCGTACCAAGGCAGGACAGTTTTAGAGACAGTTTGCACAGGTTTAATGTGCCACACAATTCATTATCAAATGCAGTCTTTGCCAGGTGCTTCAAGTGTTTCTGTATCTTTCTACTGTGTATTGTAATCAATGTTTACATTTTAAAAAGTTATCAGAATTTCAAAACAAAGAATGGAAGGAAATTTAATATGAAGATTAATATACTTACTGTCTCTGTTCTGCCATTACCAAGTTGCTAAATTTCTTGTTGAAATAAACTTTTCATTTTAGAATAGTTTTAGATTTATAGAAAAATTACAAAAAGTACAGACTATATGTTCCCATATAGTCCGCATCTGGTTTTCCTTATTATATTATCTCATGTGAGTGTGATACATTTATAGCGATTAATTAACATGGTTGGATTGTTATTAGCTGAAACCCATAATTTACTGATTTCATTAGTTTTTGCCTAATACCTTTTCTAGTTCTGGATCCCATTAAGGATTCCACATTATATTTAGCTGTCATGTTTCCTTTGGCTCCTCTTGGCTGTGAGTTTCACTCTTACTTTTTGATAACCTTGGCAGTTGAGAATGTGTTTTACAGAATTTATCCCAATTGGGATTTGTGTGTTGATTTCCTCATGATCAGAGTGGGCACCTAGATTTAGAAGAAAAAGATTACAGAGGTAATGGTCCCTTCTCATTTCACCGCATCAAAAATATATACTTGCTTAGTGTTGATGTTGACCCTCTTCCCCTGGTTGAGTGTCTGTCAGATTTACTCACTGCAAAGTTACTCTCTTGTCTTCCCTTTACACAGGTCCCGTCTGGGAGGAAGTTACTGTGTTCATGGGACATATAGAAAGGGAGGGGTTATGCTGCACTTCTACAAGGACCTAGCTACAATAGCGACCATGGTTTGGGATCTTTTAACAGGTTAACTTTATTTTAAAACCTGCTGTGACTTTGTTTCTCTTTCCACCCAAGACTGGCCCCTTGGAAGACCCAAGAAGTCTGGCTTTTGATTCACAGTATTAGGGCAGCATGACCCGAAATTGTGCCTTCTTCCCTGAGGACACATCGAATCTGGTAGGTATGCTGTTTCCCACTTAAATGTTCTTTAGCAATAACAGTGCTGCCTCCCAAAGCGGCTGCTGAGCTGGCTTTGTCTGCAGAAGCCACGTGTTGTAAGTGGCGGCTTGATCTGGAAAAGACAGAACTTGAAAGTACAGTTCTACGCTGCCCCTTTCAAGTTCACCTAGGAAGCAAACTGCTATTTTATTTTATGATATTTTAAGTTATAACTGCTATTTCCACCCCCCTTAAAGGACCCCATATATTTTCCCAGTTCGCGAAATTAATTATTTGAGTACCAGCACTTGATACAGATTGAGCATCT
>PVIC010032722.1:0-20523 GCA_004025085.1 Thryonomys swinderianus | reverse complement strand
GGCACGATACTATTAACGTGTTTCTTTAGTTTTTTTCCAAACACACAAGCTCCTCCCCCTCCCCTCACCGCGGCCCCTCGCGGTCAGTCCCGTCTTCTCCAGGGCTCCTGCTCGGCGCCCTCCCTGTCGGAGGGTCTGACAACCACATCGCTTTCCCCAACCATCATCTAAACCCCTTTTCTACCATATTTTGCCCTTGACCCCACAAAATATCTTCTGAAGCCAGGCATGATGGCTCACGCCTGTCATCCCAGCACTCAGGAGGCAGAGGCAGGAGGATTGCTGAGTTCCAGGTCTGCCTGGGCACCATAGTGAGCTCAGGGCCAGCCTGAACTACACAGCGAGACCCTGTCTCAAAAAAAAAAAAAAAATCCTCTGAAATCTTACAATACCAACCCTTCAACTCAACAAAAACTACTGCAGTTAAATCAGACCACATGGACCTTTTCTTCTCAGCTACCGCCATTCCCTCCTTCAAGCCTCCGTCTGGGTGTCTGACCCTCCTCACCCACCACCTGCCACGCTCCCGCCCCCCTCGCCCCCTCACCCCCCTCCCTGCAGAGCAGCCACGAGTCGTAAGCTGCCGTCCTGTGCGCAGTGAGTAGACAAAGCGGAGAGACCCGAGCGCAAGGACTATCTCACGGAAGTGTTCCAGGATTGAATCTGTGGATGCAGTTATAACCAGAAGTCATTCTTTTGGCCAAACATAGGAGGAGAGTTTAAATTATTTAAAGTGAATAACAGAAGGAATAAATAACAGCACTGAACACACAAATGTGAAATTTTTCATGAGAAGGCAGCATCCTAATAAAATCTTCACATAAGCCACAAACTTTGCTTATCTCTCTAGGCTCCGACTTGCAGTTGCCTCCTCAAAAAAGGAGGGAAAAAAGAGGAGACGTATTTATAAATGAATCCAGATACACTTAGAAGAACGAGGAAGCCAGAAGTGGAAGAGCTCTGAACCCCCCAACTCTCCCAAGGCACAGCAAGGGATAACAGAGGAAGAATTTTTTGAGATACCGGGTAGCAGAACTCTTTGAAAAGTTTATCAAAGAGATGAAGAAAATAGACAAGTTCAAAGAGGAAAGGAATCAAAAGTTCACAGCAATTTCACTCAATATGTCCACGATATTGGGGGGATAGTTTTTTTTTTTTTAAAGTGGACAGACTAACTGAAACAGTTCATGAAGGATATGGAATCCTTAAGAAGACGGCAGGCCGAAATACCTGAAATTAAACTATAGAATTCGTACACTGCAGAAACGACCAATGTGAACACAGTTTCTGATACAGAGCACAAAATAGTGAATTATAATAAAGAGCTCAAAGAAACCAAAAAGAAAATAAGAGAACTAGTTAAGGGAACAAACCAGTAAGTAGAGATAACAATGACAAATATATGCAATGTATACTGGAAAACCTATCTTTATAAACCATAAACTGCTAAATTTGAAAGATCAAATAAACACTAACACAATCATAGCACGAGATTTTAACAAAGAGATGGATCAATTAAAAAATTTTTTTTAATTTCATAGCTGAACCACACTCTTGAACATCTCTCCTTAACAACTATAGAGTATTCCATCCCTCTACAATAAAGTATACATTCCTTTCAGCAGTACATGGTACTTTTTCCAAAATAGATCACATACCATCCCACAAAGCTTGCTTAAGTAATGCAAATGAATAGAAATTACCCCATGTATATGGTCAGACCACAGTGCAGTGAAAACAGAAATCCACACAGACATCACCAGTTAAAACTGTGAGCTTCAGAACCAACATATATATTCAGGTCTCAATTCTGCACTTCCTAGCTTCGGGACATCAGCTAACCAAGTTGACCATCTGTGACTCATCTATAAAATGAGGCCATTAACATAATATACTTTATAGAGTCATTGATAGCATCAAGTTCTTTTGAGGGTTAAAATCCACAATCATATATAGGAACAAACACAATAGCACCCATGACCTAATGTTAAATTTTGTGTTTTAATGTACTCATGCTTGCTAGAAATCATGGAGAATTTCTTAAAGATATAGAACAGTACACGTTCTGTGAAGGCTTTTTGATCCTAAGTATATCCCCTCCCTCTTCAGTTGGAAATGGAGCTATATAGTTACATATAGATATGTTGCAACATATTATCTACACATCACAATGGTATATATTATGTATGTGTACATGTATATCATAAAATATAGCATGATTAAAAATATATATACAAAACTCCTGATAATGATTATTTTTTAAGATAATAGATTCCTGGGCTGACAGCCCGATGAAGTTCTAAGAACAGTGGCTGACACTTGCCAGGCTACAGCAGACTTGTGGCTCAGGACTTGACATACATTTTTTTTTTTTAAGACAGGGTCTCGCTTTGTAGTTCAGGCTGGCCCTGAGTTCACTATGTAGCCCAGGCAAGCCTCGAACTCAGCAATCCTCCTGCCTCTGCCTCCCAAGTGCTGGGATGACAGCTGTGAGCCACCACGCCCAGCACTGTGTATCTGGTATTGATTGCTGGTGGGCGTGAGTCACCACACCCAGCATTCTCTGTGGTTACTGGGATCGAACTCAGGACCTTGCGCTTGCAAGGCAGGCGCCGGAACCACTGAGCTAAATCTCCGGCCCTTGACATACATTTTTGTTTTGTTGATTCTTGGCGCATGAGGTAGGGACATTTCATTCATCTCCATTCTTACAAACTAAAGACCTGAGGCTTAGGTAGGTTAAATAACTTGCAAGCTGCCACACAATTTATAGATGACAGATCTGGCTTTCACTAGATACTTCTGACAGCCTAACACCTTTGCTTTTAGCTCCTTTTATGACATTATGTTGGCAGCTGTTTCTGCCACAAGAGGCTGCCTCATACACGCAGCCAAATCTAAGCTGTTTTCATCTCATCCATTGCTCAATTAAGAAAACCACTGATGCATGCTATGGACACCCAGCTTCGTGCCCTCCTTTCTCACAGCACGCAATTTCCAATTACCACAGCCAACAGCTGCTGGATGTTCTCCATCCTTGTCTCTCTGGATAGTCAGGCTATGGCCCCGAGCAAAACTCCACTCAGGCAATGTCTTTTCTTAGGGGTCTGAATTACCAAGGGGCCACAGACACCAAAGAAACCACCAGAATTATTTTATTCCTGCCTCAGAGAGGAAAACTGCTGTCTAAACCTGGCCCTCCCGTACCCTTCATTCTTTCTGCCAATCTCAGGAGAGTTGTATCTCTTTCTAAGAAATACCATTTTTGCTTAAAGTAACTGTTTCTGTGACTTACAAGCAAATAACTAATACAACTGTAATAATTTCCCACGGCAATGAACATTTTCCTTAAGTACACCCTTGTGGAGAACAACATGAAACATCAACATCGGTACCGTAATTTAATATAACAATCAAGACCATGTGAGGTGTAGCTCCAGCGCTGTGTGTCTGGGCTCACCACAGCCTTCCCAACTGTGACCACAGAACGCTCCTCCCCTGCAGCTGCCTCTCTTGACCTCCTGCCTTCCTTGCTCAAGAGCGCAGGAAGATGTTGAGCGGTAACAGACGGCTGCTTTGGGCAGGGGGGAAAGACATGACAATCGTGGGTGACTTCAAGGACAAGACAGGAAGGCAGAAGACAGCTTACAGGCTGGAAAGAGAAGATGAATTTAGTGAACCAAAATAAGCAAGATGAAAAAGGCCATGCAGAAGCTAGACCAGGAAACTAAGGCAAAGAACAGATAAATGGGCTTTGTGCAGATAGATAAGACAATGAAAAAGTCATTGGATATTAAGGTACAGAAAATAGTACATAGGTAAGAGTCAATGGTGGAAACCCATGATCCTTTCCTGCATCCAGATATAGCTAATGCAAATGAAATGTTACTCCCAACAATTAGAAAATTGCTGCAAAAGTCACCAATAAATGAAATGAAAGAGAAAAAAGGACTGTAAATATGTGATGCGTAATTGTTCCAAGTAGTGATAGTATTACATTATTATTCTATTGAATAGTTGTATGACATCTAATGAACTCATCTAAAACTCTCAATTGCTTAGCACATCAGGATAGCCTAGGACCTGGGAATGACTGCCATCGATAGTTAACAGTCTATAATATCCACTTGTCCAGGAAGTATTTTTCTGCCCATTTCAAAGTAGAAAAATGGTTTATATCATAACCAGAACTGCGCCCAGTTCCATTCTGTAGCATCCTCCAAGGGACTGCCAGTCAGGTCAGCCAACTATTCATCCTCAGCTTTGATTGTTCCAATACAGTCAGTCGGCTTTCTACCACAGTGTCCAAATACCCAAGACAACACACGAAGGAGGAGGAATCATTTACTTTGGCTTAGGGTTTGAGCGGTTCGGTCCATGGTCACTTGTTCTTATTGGTCAGGTCTGGGGCAATACAGGAGAATGTAGTGGAAGGGGCCTAGTTACCTCAGAGGCATAAAGCAAAGACAGATAAAAAGGATCAGGGTCCCAATGTTCCCTTCAAGGGCATTTCCCAGTCTCCTAACTTCTTTCCACTAAGCCCTACTGTCTTAAGGTTCCATCACCTTCTGACAGTGCCATAGACCGAGGACTAAGCATTTAACACCTGAGCCTTTGGGGGACATTTCATATCCAAATGATAGCACCATGGAACGTATTTAAGTTGGAATAATTGTCATTCGATGGAGAAATCAAGGTCTTACTATGAACAAATGTTCTTGGGTTTCTTTCATTCAATAGGCATTTAGTTTTAACTTGTAGTGCTTGGACTGTGAATGACCTGAATATTGCTCACTGCATTATTTGGATAGCAAACTTCATAGCCAGAGGGAAAAAAAACTTATTTTAATTTCTTTCACCAGAAAGAGAAGATTCATTGTATGAAACAGAAGAAGAATTCTGTGGGATGTCACCCTGTCCTCCACGCCATCTATGCTCAGTTTATTATGGCAGAAACCATCTTATCTCATAAAACAGACTAATACTGGTGAGCTTTCCAATCTTAGTTCTGTGTCATTCACAAACAAACCACATCTAGAATCCACCTAATCACAGATAATTGTGCCTTTTTTCCTCAGTTCTTATTATTTTTTCTACTTGAATTTTTATTGGTACATCGTATATATATACACATCACAATTATACTCCACAGTGAAGACTTGGACCAGTATATGACATGACTTAATTCTCATTTTCCCCTTCCCCTACCCACCTGCAACCTCTGCTCCTATACACACAAGCTTTGTTTCCTTTTATTTATCATCAAATTGGTTTTCTTTACCCTCATTACTTACTCCTAAACCCCATTTACCTCTGACTATTTACTTCTTCACAGTACCTACCATGCATTCTAGAACTCATTTACATCTTCAGTTTCTCATACCAGAGAAAAGATATATTTACACATCTGCCTCAGTTATTTTATTAGTACATTTTAGATATAAAGATAACATGCATCAAAGGGAATTTTCCTCTATATAACTTGCTTTTTTCTCATTCTCCAGCACTCCCTTTAATTCCTTCCTCTATCAACAAGAGCTTTTTCCCATTTCTCTCCTTCCATTCTTTTTCCCTTGACCCATTTTTCCTTTCACCCCCCCCTTCCCCTTCTCATTTGAACATTTTCTGTCAATTTCTTAATATCTATTTGGTCCTTATTTACAGTTCCAGTTACTCATACCAGAGAAACCATGTGACATTTACACGTGTGTTAAAATTACTTTACTCAAAAGTGTGGTGTGTGTGTGCGCGCATCCATTTAGCTTATCCTTCTTTATGGTAGAATGCCACTCCGTTGTATAAAAGAACCACATCTTCATGATCCATTTGTTTGTTGGTGGGTATTTCTGCTGTCTCCAAGATTTAGCTATTATAAACTATGGCATTATCAACATGGGTGTGCATATATCATTGTGGTTTTAAATATTTTGGTAAGATATCAAGAAGGGGAATAGCTAGGTCAAATGAAACCTCTGGTTTTAGGATTTGGTTTAATATTCACACTGATTTTTGCAGTGGTTGCACATAGAAATCAAGAATGGACAGGAGTTCCTTTTCTCCCAACAGCCCTGCCAGCATTTGTTATTGGCTGATTTCTTGATAACAGCCATTCTTTCTGGAGTAAAATGGAATCTCAGTGTTGTTTTAATGATTATCTTTTGAGTGACCAGTGATGTGGAGCGGTTTTTTTCATACATTGATTTCCATTTCTAGTCTTCCATCTGAGAAGTATCAATTCATTTCAGATGTCCATCTTTTATTTGGTCTTTAAATTTTAGGATTCTGATTTTCTTGAGCTCTTTATATGTTCTAGACATTAGTCCTTTTTCTGGGGAACAACTGATAAAAATTTTTTCCCATTCTATTGGCTATCTCTTCACTCTGTTGGTGCCTTCTTTTGCTGCTCAACAACTTTCTAGTAAGAAGAGATCCCAATTATTGATTCTTTATGACATTTTCTGTGTAATCAGGGCTTTGTTCATGAAGTCTTTGCATACACAAATATCATTATGAGTTCTATTATATCTCCCAGCAGAGTTAGCACTTCTGTTCTAATATTTATTGACTCATTTCAATTTTGGCTTAGTGCATGGTCAAAGTTATTGGTCTAGTTTTAATCTTTGGCATATGGAAAGCCAGTTCTTCCAGCACCAGTTATTGAAGAGGCATATATATTTATGTATTTTATCTCTTCCTCTTAGATTGTTTCCTTTACAAGAATGTGGTGACCTTCTTTGTCTCTGCATCATTCTTGGCTTGAAATCCACTTTGCTGCAAATAAAATAGCTAGCCCTGATTTTTTACTGGCTTTCTGTCCCATGGAATATTTGTTCTCCATCCTTTGACTTTCAGCCTATGAATTTCTTTTTGAATTAAAATGTGCTTCTTAAAGGCAGCATTGTTAGCTCTTGCTTCCTGATCCATTCTGTTAGTCTGTTTCTTTTGATTGATGCATTGAGACCAGTAATGTTGATGGTTAAAACTGATATGCAGTTTATCTTTGTCATGTTATTTTCCTGTTGTTGTTTCCTTCTCTTTCCTGTCTAATTCCTTACCCTGCCTTGTAGATTCATGGTGGAGTTGTAGTCCGTTTTATCTCTTTCTAGAATGCCCTTCAGAATATTTTGTAGTGCTAGTTTGGGGGACATGAATTTCCTTAGGTGTTTTTTGCCATGGATGTATCTTATTTTTCAATCAGTTTTGAAAGATGGTTTTGCTGAATAAATCAATCTGGCCTGCAGGTTGTTTTATTTTAAGGCCTAAAATACCACAGTCTAAGCTCTCCTTGACTTGAGCGTTTGTGTTAAGAATCTTGCTGTGATTGTGGCAGACTTTCCTTCTAGGTGATTTGTTTCTTTTCTCTAACAGCTTTTAACATCTGTTCTTATGTTTAATTTCTAGAATCTTGACTATTTTATGCCTCGGTATAGGTTTTTTTCTTTGTTCATTTGTTTGGTTAGTTGGTTGGTTGGTTTTTTTTTTTTTTAATCATGGCTAACTGGAGTCCTATATGCCCAATTTACCTGTGTGTCAAATTACTTTTCCATGCTTGGGACGTTTCCTACCATTACTTCTGTAAACGGTTTTTTAATGTCTTTTACACTATCTCCTGCTTTTTCACTGACTCCAATCTATCTTATTTTGTTCTTCTTTACATCATCTCGTGGCTACTGACTGGATTTTTCATGGTTCCTTACTATTTTTAAGAACTCTTTTTTCATGACTGCTAACCATAATCCTGTCCTCTATGTCTTATGTTCTGTCCTCACACTGGTTCATTCTATTGTGTATATTTCCAGTGGAATTTCTTTTTTGTTTTGTTTTGTTTTGAAACAAGGTCTCACTTTGCAGCTCAGGCTGGCCCTGAGCTCACTATGTGGCCCAGGCAAGCCTCAAACTCAGCAGTCCTCCTGCTTCTGCCTCCCAAGAGCTGGGATTACAGGCATGAGCCACCAAGCCTGGCATTTGTGCTATATGGTACTAATTGCTGGTGGGCATGAATTACCACGTCCGGTATTGTTGTATGTGGTTACCAGGGATCAAACCAGGGACCTCGCACTTGCTAGGCAGGCCCTGGAACCACTGAGGTAATCTCCAGCCCTCCAGTGGAATTTTAATCTCCTGGATATCTATTTGAATCTGTCTCATGGACTCTATTGCTTTTGTTGAGTATTCATGATTTCCATCCTAAACTCTTCTATATGTTTATCTTTTCTAGTCACTAGATAACTTCCAGTTATCTAAGAAATTATCTCTGCTTCAATTTTTCCAGAGCCTCATTCCTCTTCTTTGTTACTTCTGTTATTTTTAGAGAACACGAACTCGCGTTTCAGGTGGGGAGTTTGGCCTTAACTCTCCTGCGTCAGGATGACGGATGTGTGTTACTTCTGTTATTATCACTTCAGAGAGTCCAGCTGAGCGGCTTTCAAATTGTCCCACCTCACCGTCCCCTCAGCCTTTAGTGTTCTGCAAGTCTGGGGTTACACCTCACTTCTGCCATTCTTATTTTCCATTTTTAACTTTTTGAGTTCAAGTCCTGGATTGAGGCCTATAAACTGTTTATGGTGAGTAGCCTTATTGCTGGTATTTAGAACCCTTAGGAAATAACTACTTTTCAGAGGTGTCTTCCAGGTGTAGCTGGCTTTTGCATTTTGAATCTGCTGCAAGATCCTACCTCCTCAATTCATTGGGGATGAGAAGGTGCTGTCTTAACTCAGCCCTCGCCCCAGTGCTTTGGCATTTGTATGGTTTATGAGTCTCAGTTTCAGCCTACCAGGAAGAGCAAATGATCAGAACTGATCATGTCACCCTAAGGTAGTACAATCAGCAGTAAAAACTGCATCAAACACAGCCTAGAAAATGACAAACTGTGGTAACTATTAACTTGTCAACTTTAACTGTAGTAACTAAATTGGTGGTTAAATACCAAAATCCAAAACAAACACAAAAATTGTATACAGCAAACAAGCCCTCAGTATGGCAATTTTATTCTCAGGTGAGAAAATTCAAAAGGGGCTGGGGGAAAAAAATGGACAAAGAGAAGAACAGGAGGAAATTAGAAACAAGGCTGGAGGCTATGAGAGGATTAGAAGAACTTTGGGGGACTGGTGAAGAAGAGGGAAAAAGAGAAGGAATAAGTAAAAACAAGAACAGAACAGAATACCAACAAAAAAAAAAAAAACAGAAATACTGCTCACACTCATAAAAAAGCAAACATAATCAAGGAAAAACAAAACAAGAGGGGGAAAAGTCCACTTCAAGCCGTGTGTCTCTCCACTGTCACTGGTAGACAAGGAAAGCAGACAGTCCAGGTCCACGCTGATCAGTTCGAGCAAGCCAGGCACAGACGGACAGCAGGGCAGTGGATGAGCAAAGAAGCCTGAGCCTTCAGTTCCGCGGAAGTTCGGCGCTCTCTGCCTCCGAGGCTGGGGGCTGATTTGCTCCAGACGAGCCATGCGCCTCCCGCCAGCTGGAGCCTGGGAGGCCGCTGGCTGGAACTTGGTTCCTTGACTTCCTGCTGACTTAACTCAGCATCCTCCCCCTGGTGCGCAGCTGCAAGGTGGACCCTGCAGCTGCCGTGAACTCGAAGCCCCGCTGGCCCTTCTGCACCTTGGCCTCCAGCCAATTACCCTTTCCTGGGGGGTGGGGCAGCAGAATCCAAACAACTTACAAACCACTGCAGTTCGCTTTTCCCAATGCTCTGTTTCACCGCACGTTCCTCTGGGGTCCCCGGAGGCCCGGTGCATCTGCAGGTTCAGGCCGCCCCTCCCACGTAGAGAGTCGGGGGCTCAAGAGGAAAAGCACCCCATGCAACGTCCCTCTTGTCTGCTGAAGTCTCCCTCGTGGCACTCCTGTGGGCTTCAGATCTCGCTTCGGACCTTCCTGGGTCCCAGAAACCCGCCTCCCTCCTTCTTCTCTTCTAAGTTGCCATCTCAGAGAGGCTCTTTCCCCGCCGTTCACCACCCTGCCAGCTCCCCAGGTTTTGTCTTTTGGATCACTTTTATAACTAAACATTATTAGAGCAGAGCCACGCCTGCTATTGTCTATGGCCATCTACTCTCAGATAGTTGTGATAGACAGGATGGTTTCAAAAGCCTAAAACGTTTACTCTTCCATCCCTTTCCGGGGTCCAAAAAAGTCTGCTGACCTGTAGTTTAGTCCAATCAAAACATGAGTTCAACTGTCTCTTGTGGAGGAGGGACATCCCAATTTATATCACTGATGATTTC
This sequence comes from Thryonomys swinderianus, assembly GCA_004025085.1. Classification (NCBI taxonomy): domain Eukaryota; kingdom Metazoa; phylum Chordata; class Mammalia; order Rodentia; family Thryonomyidae; genus Thryonomys; species Thryonomys swinderianus. Next base: position 10,294 of record PVIC010032722.1, on the reverse strand, counting down.
CTTGGTGTAAATAGCTCCCAGGAAGGGACGCATAACAAGCATCCCTTCCTAATCTGTGGATTCCATAAGTAAACTGTTAGAACTCAGATCAGCTACCTGACAATCCAGGAAAGTAGGAATTCGATGCATCTGATGATACTGTTCGCCACAGTGACCCAGCTTTTCACTGTGCAGTTCTGGTTTTCCTAGTGAGGAAAGGGTTAGTCCCAGGGCTGGTCAGTGGGAAAAAGCTGGGAAAGTGACCTCTGAGCCTGTCTTTTTAGAGTATTGTATTTTGAAAGGTGCAGAGTTAAGACATATATGGGATTTATTCTTTGTTTCATTGGCTTTTCCAAGCCCTGAGCCAGGGCAGTGGCCCCTGGGCTGGGGGTACTAGGAGCCATGAGCTGTCATGCAGGCCTTGGGCTACCACGTTCACAGCAGTATAGAAGACTGATGTCATGACAGCACTACACAGCCACTTATGGGTGAGAAGCCAAACCAAACACCACATCTCTAGTAGCAGAAGATTCTCCTGCTGAGAACTGAAGATTCTCCAGTGCTGTATCTCCTCCCCCGACCCTTTCCACACAGCTAAGTAATGGTGGTATTACGCTACAGCTTACTGTATCCTGTGAGCAGATCAGAAACTTGAACTTCTGCAACCAGTGCAGAAAAATGATGCAAAGCCACTCTCTGTATTTAGAAAGGTGGTGTTCCTAAAAAATAATGAAGCACTGGCTACGGAAGGACACTCTGCTGATAGCTACAGTCATCCCCTTCCCTTGTGAGGCTTCTGTCCAGAGAGCCCACTGCCCTCCCTCCAGTGGGAGGCTTTCTTCCCATTTTCTCCACTTTGATTGGCCAAAACAAGGTTGTCTTGGAATCCATGAGGGACCTGACAGGTCCTCGGTTGTTCCCCGGGGGACAAGACTAATCCCCCTGCCCTTGCCTTGCTCATTTCAACCAAATCTCAGTCTTGCCCCTTCTAAAATGAAGAAAGTAAGGACGGAAAAAGCAAAGAAGATCCCAAACTAAATTAATCCACAAACAGTTTGGGTAAGATTTGATTCATATATTTCTTTCAACAATTTCCACCCTCTGTCATACCACTTTCAGGGCCACGTGGTTTGCCATTTTGGTTTGTATTAACGTAGTAACTGGTTCCGTTCTGGGAGAGTGTTCGTGAGTTGGATCCATTGTAATACGACAGAGTGAGTCTCGCACAGTGTACCTGTGGATCTTATTCCACAGGTGGGAAAGTTTGCAACTTGCATGTTCATAAATTGGGGGCATATTGTACTTAAACTGGCCAGTGAGGGGTTAGGCCAGAGTGAGTTTCTTTTGTTCAAGTCTTTGGTCCACACCAAAGCTGGACACAAAATGTCTACTATTGATTTTGTCCCACCAATAGTCTTTTGGGGTATTTCACTGCGGCTGGTCAGAGTTCCATCAAGAATATCAAGAGGGATTAAAAAAAAAAAGTGAAATGAGAGTGACCCTAGGTGATGTCAGAGTTTAAACTATGGTCACAAGCAACATCAGGAAGGCTTCACTCTCCCTTTGCCAGCAGCTCTCCAGCCCAAGGAACAGCATTTAAACTCAGCCGAGAAAAGAAGGAAGGACCTTCCCTCTCTGACTCTTGCTCAAGATCTATCACTCTGAACTTCTCAAAGTTTTTAGCCACGGTCAACTAGATATATTTTATGTCTTGACCCAGTATTTTTCCACTTGATTTTTGAAGGCAGGCAGTGACCCACTAAATTGATTTCAAGACCCCCTGAACAGTTTGCATTCTGCAGTTTAGAAGTTATTGGACGAGACCATGTGAGAGCTTTTCAGAAAAATGTACTAAAATTCAGTTATCATCACCCAGTGGCAGTTGGGTTGACGGCCCCTTCTTATTCTTCCCTACTGCTCCCCTAAGAAGGAAAATCCTTCTGTGGGTTGGTCTAAGCGCAGGACATGGCCTTCTAACTCAGCCCAGTTCAGGAAGGGTGCTAAGGGATGGGACAGTTGAGCACACAGGTGGGAATAACACAAGACGCAGCCCTAGGGTGCGAGTGAGCACAGGAGCGCGGCTCTCTTGGACTTGGGCCTGCAGGTGGGCCAGAGCAGGTGCGTCTCCTTCGTGGGTATTCTACATGAGGGGTTTCAGACGCCAATAAACTACTGTCTCGAATCGGCAAGATTCTGCTGAGTGAGGAAGTCTTAACTTCGGAGGTCTTTTGAGTTTCTGTTCTACCCTCTGTCCCTGCCAGAAGGCTGCAGCGACGGTGTTACCCATGCACAGATGTGCCAGCCTGGGGAATCCTCTGCCTGATGTTCAGGCGAGAAGTCATCATTCACCAAGAGGTCACCTTTGATGGACTTGGATGTGAGGGGAAGACTTCCAAAGAGAATCCTCTCCACCTCTCAAAATTTGACTTCTGTACTTCAGTTCACACAGCCTGCTCTCTAACGACTGAAGACCCAGAGCTAATTCTGTTATACTTTAGTCTAAATACAGGACAACTATTTAGACCCAAATACTGTTTTAACCTGATCCCAAGGTATGGGTGCTTAAATAATCCTCTTTGATTCTGACTCATCTAAAGGAAAGAATACGAGTTTTATGAGAATAAAAGTATGTCTGTTTCTTTGTCACTGAATGACCAACTCCCAGTCTCAGTGTCTGGGTTAGAAAATACACCCACCAAGTATTTGTGAAATGAAAATAAAATGAATGAATAAAAATCAAATAAGAAACAGATGATTAAAAAGGAAACAGAGGAGTTGATTCGAAAAAAGTGAGACCCTCAGCAAAAGACCCAAGAACTCTGAGGAGCTGTCAGACCCGGCAGAATGTACGCATCCTCAGCGCACATAGATTACAAAGCTGCTACTGCTGCCCCTGCCCCCACTCAGGCAGAAACCAGCAACCGCGAACCAGAAGACTGAGCACCTTGCCAGCCTATGCCAGTTCCATTGTCTTCTACATAATAGCAGTAATCACAAACACGTATGGCACATCAGTGACAGGTCGAACCCAGTGCCAAACACAGAAGCAGGCTCAGTGCCCCCAAGGAAGCAAATCCCAGGTATCACCAAAACACCATCAAATACTGACTTTCAACCTCAATATCCTGAGACAAGTATGTATATGACTGCAGAGGTTAAGAGCTCTGCTCCCAATTACTAACAGGGGCCAGTCTTCTTCCTTTTTAATCATCTGTTTTATTGTCATTACCTTGTCAGAGCCATCGCCATGGCGCCGACCACATTTTTCATACAGTTAATGCAGATCTTTATCAAGTGTGAGAAGTGTGTTCATTTCCCCTCTTCGTGCCAACCTCCCCCTACGAACTGCCTGTGGCGGCCACAACAGGAGGAAGCTGTGCGGGCTGGATGAGAAGCTGCTGTCCCCTCTGAGGACCTTTCGTTTACGGGCCCACTTGAGCATTCAAACGATCAAAGGCTTTCCAAGGGGCCAGGACCACAATTCACACCGAAGCCAGAGTCGATCCGAAGAGCCCATCCAAGGAAGAAGGGCTTTAAAGAAACAAATGCGAAAGCCTCTTCTTGAAATCTGAACAGAGTGGTGAATCTTAAGCAACTTCACGCGCAGTTCAGTGTTCATTAACCAAAGGATAAAGATAAAAAGATTAAAAGGGAGCTTTGCCCATCCTGATTCCCCGGTTTGCTTTGCGCAGCTCAGAGACTGTTTTCACCAGCTGTACTTTGACAATGGAGCTACGTGTCAGACCCGAAAGACAGCATGGAGATTTCAAATTGATAAATCATATGCATGTCTTCGTATCTGAATGCAATAAGCCATGAAAGCAGGAACGATTTTAATGCAAGCCCAGGAGTGGGCTTTAGCATAAAATTTCCAGCAATCAGCCCTACCATAAAAGGAAAATGTCAGGGACAGAAATTTCATCCTTGAAATAAATAAAAGAATTTCAGGGAAATAGGTTATGTCTTATTTCTTGCTTATTGCTGCCAGCTGGCTGCTGTCCATCTTATCGATTTTTGCATTTAGCATTTCGAGAGAAGCCCGTTCTATTTAACAGGGTGTCTCACTCTGACTGAAGAGCACGGAACCTTTTTACGGGTGAGGTATTATGGGACTGAAGTTGGGGACACTGTTATTTTTAAGTCCGCAAGCAGTTTTTCTGCTTCTCTGGTGAAGACGACTGAAAGACTTCTGTTTGGAGGAGCAAACTGTTTCTATGACCTAAAAGTACACCTTTCAGTGAACTTCTTGGTTCTATGAATGATCTGGGCCAACAGAAAGAACTTACGCAGGATCGACGCTGCTGCAGACCCAGAAACGCTGAACTGCAATGGCTGGTCATTAGGACGGGCGTCTTCACGGAAGGCACCCAGGTCAGTGGTTAGACCTCAGCCCTCACAGCTGCACTCCTTGGCTTCTGTCTCCTCTCTGCGTGGCTTGATCGCAGTTTTCTAATCTCTCTTTGCCTCTCTCTTCTTCCCTGTGGAACTGAACTGACAGTCCTCGGCCTAGGGCTGGTTGAGGATGAGTTGACACATACACAGGACGCTAAGAATAGTAAGAATAGCACCTGTAATCAGGGGTCTCTGCTCACTAACCTGTTATTCTGTCTGGGTAACATGTCATCTTAAAAATTCCTTCCTTGGGCTGGAGATTTAGCTCAGTGGTTCCGGCGTCTGCCTAGCAAACTCAAGGTCCTGAGTTCGAGCCTGGTAACCACATACAACGCTGGGCACGGTGATTCACGCCCACCAGCAATCAGTACCACATACCACAGTGCTGGGCGTGGTGGCTCATGCCTGTTACCCCAGTACTCAGGAGGCAGAGCCAGGAGGATTGCTGAGTTCGAGGCTTGTCTGGGGCTACGCAGTGAGCTCAGGGCCAGCCTGAACTACAAAGCGAGACCCTATCTCAAAAAAAAAACAAAAAATTCCTTCCTTTTAGAGGGCTGGGGATTTAGCTCAAGTGGTACTGTGCCAGCCTTGGGCTCCCAAGGGCCTGAGTTTGATCCCCGGTACTACAAAAACAAAACAAAAAAATTCCTTCTTTCTAGGACAGAAGGTGCAAAGAGAGAGAGCGAGAGACAGGAGACGCTGGCAGCCGGCCGGAAGTCTGGGCTCACGCACAGTCCCTGACGCCCCATTCAGGCCACACCCATTTCCGGGTGCATTTCGACGTTCTCAGTTACAATCGCTGAAATTGGGGCTGCATATTCAGCAACATCTACTTAATTTTGTGTCCTCATTTCTGTCATCAGTGTTGGTGAGATGATCTTTCAAAGAAAGAAAGAAAGACCCGGAGCTGGACAACGGTCTGAAAAGCAAAGAACAACCAGAAATTCTGGAGAGTAGGATATACGCATGGGGGACATCCAGGGGGAGCAGATTAAATAGTCCTTGCAAAGGTTTGATTACTTCCAAACAAACAGGAAATGATGTGTAGCCTAAGGGTTTGGGCATAAAACTTGAGCAAGGCCTTTCCTGGGATCACAGGTAGGGGTGCATTTCTAATGTTGGAGGGTTCTGTCTGAGCCTGGAGTCCTAATACACATTTTAAGCTTCCTGCCCCTTCCACCCATAAACTCGGGTGCCGAAGGCCATTCCCACCTGTCCTTCTCAATCTACTGGCACCAAGAAGGCAGGCGGCAGCACACAGAACCACGGGGCCCAAACTGTGGTGCCAGTGGCCACAGACTTCTGAGTAACATGGAGTCTGGCTAGGAAACGGGTTTTCCAGCCTCCCTTCCCCAGGACCCGCTCCCCAGACCTCCTGTCATCTCCATCCCCATCAGAAAATACCCTTTCTAGTGAGAAAAGCAGTCATAAGCCACCCATTGGAGAAGAATGTAAGATCCAAGATGCAAGGAACTCAACTCAATGGTAGGAAAACACCCCCAAGGCAACTGAAACATGGGAAAAGGACTTACATAAACGTTTCTTAAAAGATATACACATAGGGCCAGAGGGTTAGCTCAGTGGTTCTGGCGCCTGTCTTGCAAGCACAAGGTCCTGAGTTCGATCCCCGGTAACCACATACAATGCTGGGCGTAGAGACTCACGCCCACCAGCCATCAATGCCACATACCACAGTGCCGGGCGTGGTGGCTCACGCTTGTCATCCCAGCACTCAGAAGGCAGAGGCAGAGGCAGGAGGATTGCTGAGTTCGAGGCTTGCCTGGGCTACATAGTGAGCTCACGGCCAGCCTGAACTACAAAGTGAGACCCTGTCTCAAAAAAAAAAAAATATATATATATACACATAGCCAATGAGTATATGAAAAATGCTCAGTGTCATTAATCATCAGAGAAATTCAAGTGAAAACTTCAACGTGGTATTGTCTCACATCTCCTAGAACATAATAAAAAAGACAAATGTTAACAAGAGTGGGCGAGGATGTGGAAAAAAGGGAACACCTCACAAGCCGGGGTGAGAATTTAAATTCCTACAACCACTATCAAAAATAGTAGACACAGGCCTCAAAATTTGAAACTAGAACTACCAACAATCCTAATAGATCTCCACTTCTATGTTCACGGAGGCACTATTCACAATAGCCAAGGTACAGAATCAACCCAAGTATTTTTAATTGATTTTACTGGTACACCTTATAGATATATTAGGATCATATTCAGCACTGAGAATTGGTACCTGTATGCGACACATCTTGATTCTCATTTTTTTCCCATTCCCCTGCCCTCCCCACAACCTCCCACTCCCCCACGTACACAACCCCAGAATTTATCAGTGGATGAGTGGATAAAGAAAAGTGGTACTCGCACAAAATGGAACAGGTGTCAGCCTTTAAAAGGAAACACATCTTTTTCTTTCTTTCTTTTAATATTGCCTGTCCTCAGTACATAATGTTTATATTCCTGTGTGAAGTTAGTACAGGTACATATCTTCATTCCCTTTTTCATTCCTTTCTCCTTTCCTCCCTCCCCACCTCCTCCATTTCTTTATTTCCCCCTCCTATTTGAAATAAGACCTCCCTACTTCCTGTTATCTATCTCTTATTTTGCTCTTCATTTTTATTTTGGTTTTTCCATATAAGAGAAACCATCCAATATCTAACCTCATGTCTGTTATTTAGTTCACTTAATATTTTAACCTCCCTGTGTACCCATTTTCCTACAAATGGCTCAACTTTATCTTTCTTTATGGCTGAGTAATACTCTACTACATATACATACATTTTCTTTATCCTTTCGCCTGGCAATAGACATATGAGCTGCTTCCCATAATTACCACTGAGAAAGAAATTAGGAAAAAATACCATCCACAACAGTATCAAGTAAAATTAAATACTTAAGAGTTAACCCAAATAAGGAAATCAAAGTCCTCTACCACAAAAACTACGCAGCACTCTGTAAAAGGAATCAAACACATCAGAAAAAAAGCCAACATACAGATTTAATTCAGTCCCAACAAAAGCCAACCGAATTCTTCGCAGAAATTGAGAAAACAAACCTAACACTCATATGAAACCAGAAGGGAAGCAGAAAACCAAAAGCAATCCTGATTAACAAAGAGCAAAATGGAAGCTATCACAATTCCAAATTTGAAATGTGGAATTTCAAAGCTACATTGATTTTTTTTTTTTTTGAGACAGGGTCTCACTTTGTAGTTCAGGCTGGCCCTGAGCTCACTATGTAGCCCAGGCAAGCCTCGAACTCAGCAATCCTCCTGCCTCTGCCTCCCGAGTGCTGGGATTACAGGCATGAGCCACCACGCCCGGCACTGTGGTATGTGGTATTGATGGCTGGTGGGTGTGAGCCACCATGCCCAGCATTGTATGTGGTTACCAGGGATTGAACTCAGGACCTTGTGCTTGCGAGGCAGGCGCTGGAACCACTGAGCTAAATCTCCGGCCCCTACATTGATTTTTCTTAAAAAATGGTACTGGCACAAATCTTATTCTTTCTGACAACCTGAATTTTTGGAAGCATATTGTATTAAGTGAAAAAAGACAGGCACCGAAAGACAAATACTCCACAGTCTCAGTCATCTATAGACTCTTGAACAGTTCAACTCATAAAAACAGTAAAGGCCACACACGGAAGAAGCGCCCCAGACTCCCAGCCCCTCCCACGTGGGTCGGCCCGGGTCAAAGACCCAGGGTCCTCTCGGGTCTCCTGCTGCCACGGCTGACAAGGAAGCGGCTTTTGATAGCAGACAGGAAGAACGAGTGATCAGCAAGGAGTCAAAATATGGAAAAAGAACACGGCTTTTATGGTTTGGTGATGATCCATGCTCTATAGTGACCCACCCTAATTACTGTGGCTTCTTCATGTAATAGACCAGAAGGGAAAGATGTCAGCATTCATCAGCTTGGTCCGGGCACACACACATCAGGTGAACAAAGCCATCTTGTGGGAGCCGGTGTACAGCTCCCTAACGATGATGCCCAGTTTGACGCGTCACACTACAGCAGTGACAGAGGAGAATTTGGAGGTTTGGGCTCTGTCGATGGGTAAACTGAAGTAGAAATCAGCATCAACCATGAAGGAGAAGTAAACAGAGCCAGTTTCATGGCCCAGAACCCTTGCACCATTGCAACAAGACTCCAACCAGTGATGTTCTTCTTTTTGACTATACAAAGCATCCTTCTAAAACAGACCCTTCTAGAGAGTGCAACCCAGAATTGGGTCTCTGTGGACATCAGAAGGAAGACGAGGCTAGGCTTTCTTAGAACCCAAATCTTAGCAGGCACTTAGTGCTTCAGAGGACCACACCGCCTGCCTACGGGACATCAGTGCTGTTTCAAAGGAAGGAAAGTGCTGGCTGTGAAGACCATCTTTCCAGGCCTTACAGCAGTATATAGATGTTTCCTGGCAGCTGTTCCGTGAGTCTCTGGGTTAGTCGCTGATGACCCGAAACTTATGATTTGCGATACTTGGTCTAACAACACTTCCAAACCAAGGCGCTCAGCTGAAACTCACACTGCCGCAGCGAACAGCCTCCCTTTCAACCCATAGCGTGGATTCCTTCTTGCCACGGATGAGACGGTTGCTTTGTACGATCTAGGAAATCTGAAACTCAAGTTGCATGCCTTTGAATCACGTAAGGATGAACTATTCCAGGTTCAGCGGTAACCTCACAATGAGACTATTCTGGCTTCTAGTGGTACTGACCTGGGATTGAAGTAAAATTCTGGGATTTCAGTAAAATTCAAGAAGAGAGGTCTCCAGAAGAGGCAGAAGATGGCCCCCCTGAGTTGTTTATTCACGATGATCACGCTGCCAAGATATCTGATTTCTCCTGGAATCCCAGTGAACCTTGGGTGATTTGTTCTGTATCAGAAGACAGTATCATGCAAATGTGGCAGAAGACAGAAAACATTCATAGTGATGAAGACCCTGAAGGAAGTATGGATCCTAGATAGGTCTGTTCTCATGATTTTAGACTCGTCTTCTTTTCTCTGCACCCTGAGATAGACTTAACACTGGTTTTGAGATATACAATAAATCATATTCTTGAAAATCACCATACCAAAAAGATATGAGAAAAACAGTACGTTAATTAGCTCTTTCTGAAGATTCATGTTTATAATTATGACTCTTAAGTGTTACGTTCAGATAACCTGAACTGTACTGGAAGCATAAATGCAACCTGACTTGGTTCTTCCTTTAAAACAGAAAAATAAAATACAAATAATGAGTATCTTAAAAATGGGATATTTAAATTTGGCTCCAAAAAAAGACCTACAGAGAGAACTTCCAAATTATCTTATCATAATATTTCTCCATGCAGAGCAATTTTCACATGACTGTATCTGCCCCAGCAGAGCCATTGTGATGGCAACTCTCATCAGCAGGTGAGTAGCAGAGGGAAGTATAGGCCAATTAATCAAATCTACACATACATATGGAGCTGTGCCAGACTAGTGACCATCTGTCCATCCCCCATCTGTGGGACTCTGTGAGCCACAGAATCCAGGTCTGGGCACCCGCCTGCCGTGACCAAGCCCTCAGGCATCCAGCTGAGCACTGGGGTGGTTGGTCATCCTGTAAATACTAGTTTGTACCAAAGCTTTTGCTGCAGTGAAGTGGGGAAAATTGGTATTGTTGTAAAGCTGAATATATTCTGTTTTTAAAATTGGTTTTTGTAATGTCTAACACTGCTAGCTATCTGAGAGATGCACAATAAAACAACACGGAGTTTCCATCTCACTCTAGAAAAAATGATCACCAACAAGAAATCAAATAGGGCCAGAGATTTAGTTCAGTGATTCCTGCGCCTGCCCCGCAAGCGCAAGGTCCTGAGTTCGATCTCGGTGACCACATACAGTGCTGGGCGTGGAGACTCACACCCACCAGC
>PVIC010032721.1:0-20533 GCA_004025085.1 Thryonomys swinderianus | reverse complement strand
CACACACACACACACACACACGGCTCCCCTCCCTGAGCTCCCCCAGGTCCAGGTGCTGCCAGTGCAATGCTGGGGCAACTTGTCCTCGCTTCCTGGTGTGAACTGAACTGGCTCCGGGGTAACTAATTTCATGGCAACTCCCTGTCTTCGATTCCCCCACATGCCGAGCTCTGCTCTTACGGTTCTCCGCCCCTTCCAACTTCACATCCCGGCAAGCTGTGAACTAACTGCAAGTTGGAATCGCATCTTACACTCCGTGCGGGCGTGTGTGGGCCTCACTGGGAGAGTGAGGAGTGAATGCTGGGCCTTTGCACGAACCTGCATCTCCGGCGCCTCTCAATTTGGAAGACGAGTCTCAGTAAGTTGCTGAACGGACAGAGCTGGGCTCAGACTTGCAGTCCTCCTGCTCCAGTCTCCCAGGCTGCTGGGATTCACACGCACGAACCTTCGCACTGAACTTGTTTGCTTTTGTCATCCTAAGTCAGTACACGCCTGAACCTCTACAAGGCTGGGTTCATTAGAGTAATCAATGAATAGTAGTAGGTAAACAGAGAGCAGTCCCAGAACTATGTATTACTCAATTTTGAAAGACTGAAACTATCTATTGCCACTTTATCTACTTGATGTCAAGTGATAGGTATAATTTGCGACTTGTCTTCAGGCACTGTAATGATGTACTCAGTTGGCCCAAATTATTCAGCTCTGACAAATGCAGTGCAGTGCTGTTTGCTGTTTTCTAAAATAGCTGAAGTCGGTAAAGTAGCCTATTATTTTACAAACAAATAGTTATTAACAAGAAAAGATATGGAAATGAGCAGATATCTCCTGACTGGCACTAATGGATGTGTTTGTATCAATATAAAGTTGGAAAAATGTTGTTTCTTCAACATTTCACCTGCCAACTGAAGCATTTGCTCACTTTTGGGAGTTAAGGCATAATTGCAGTCATACACCGTGCACACACACACACACACACACACAAACACGCACGCGGTGTGAACTCTCAGCACATCTGTATCCCAGGAGTTGGGGGTTACTTAGACAAAGCATAACCCAAACATGCAATGATATCTGCTAGGACTTTCTGAGTGCTTGTAGTGTGTCGGGTCCTATGATAATGCCATAATTTTATTTGCCATAATATGATTCTCTTTCATGACAGTCTTTTTAATTCAGATATTATGATTCTCTCGTTTCACAGTTAGGAAACTGAGGTATCAAAAGGCGAGTTGAATTTGCTCTCTGTCACAAACCAAATAAGTGGCAGTGCCGCCACGCAGACCCAGGCGACTAGACTCCATAGAGCCCAGTCAGGAATCCAAATCCACCTAGCTCCATGCTTCAGAAGTAAATTAGGCACTGAGGAGCCCGGTGATTTTTTTTAAACTGACTTTGCCAGACTGCCAAATTAGCTAAAGAAAGCAGCCACTAGAAAGTGAGAACCACAATTCTAGTGAAGAACAGGCTTGCTCCACACCCAGAGCCTGGGAAAGTCTGACATTTCATCCCATCTGAGCAACTTCCAAATAACCTAGGAATGACCTCATTGGCTGATCTCTGGGGATGCCGAGCTCTACATTCGCCCTCAAAGATGCCCCTAGAGGTGCTCACTGACTGCAGAACTTCTGCTGTGTCCCCGGGACTTCCCTACACCACCCCTCCCTTCACACAGCAAGGAGAGTCAACTGCACGTCTACACCGATGGGTTGATTTATGGTACAACGGTGTAAAATGCCCTCACGGGCCATCATGCTTAGAAAGAAACAAACTAAGGCTTTCCAAATTAAGTGGGGTGGTCTTCTTAAACGCACAATTAAATTTTAAAAAAATACCATTTTAAATTTGCCTCTTCTGGGACATTTTCTGGAAACAAGCTGTGCAAACTCAAATGTTCTGTCAGCTCCACAGGACGAAAAGCTTTCCTGTTATTTCCCCCCACTCTCCATCCAGTAGAGAAAGGTACAAACGATATGCTCCAGAACAGTTCTGAACAAGAAGGCAGAGGAGGGCAGAGCTCCTGACACTGCCTCCCCCCTGGCACGGCGGCTTCTGAAGGGTGGCAGCGACCGCGAAAGGACGTGTTCCTTTCTTCAGGCACACATGTGCATTTGGCCACAGAGGGGCTGACGGGAGCCAGAGCGAGTCCGGTGGGCGCTCAGCATCCTCTTCACGCCTCATTAAGTACACTGGCTTCATTCAAGGGCCACGGGGGAAGCAAGCCATTAAGTTTCTGTTTTGGTTTGCTGCACTTTATTGTTGGAATAACACTACTCACCAGCATGCACTAATTTTAATTTTCCTGAAGATGCTAAGAAAACTCATCTGCTAACATTAAGAGCCTACTATCCTCACGGGAAGTCATGCCTAGGCTGGACCTCAACGATTTATCTCCAATGCATGAGCATAATATCCTTAAAGGTCCATCTGACCCTTCCTTCGTAGGCATCTTTTTAGAAAGTCCTTGAGTGGGACTTTCTAATTTTACTAATATCATTGTTAAAAGTTAAGAAGAGGAAAATATAACAAGACACGCGCAGCTGTGCGGAGTTGAGTCATTTGCATAGAAGTCACAGAGTCTCAGTCTGACAGGAAAAGATTACTCAAATCAGAGGCATAGATGCTCTGGGAGTTCTGCTGTCACAATATTCACTCAGTAGCTTCAGCCAAGAAAATTAAGCTGGGCTTTGAAACGGGTTTTCTTTATTCTATGTTGCAACAATCTGATATAGATAAATGGATACAGATATGGTATCTATATATAATATACAATATACATTATATTGCATATCTATATAACACATACAAATACTATTCCCAAGCTGTCTCTCATCCATGGAAATATTTAAATAACTATCTTATTCAGTAAATTACTAATGTCCATAAAGTACCAAGGTAGATTTGACAGAAACTATGGTTCTTTCCTACTCTGAGTTGACAGGATTTTATAATTGGTACAACGATTCTCCCTGGCTGAAATATTTCACCTCCAATGGCACTGTTCTGTGCATACTCTAGGAAATGCCAAGCTCAGAGCACTCAACATTCAGAACAGGCCTGTGCCATGGTGGGCCAAAGTCAGCACCACAGTGAAGGCAATCTTTAGGGGACATTGTGCACACAAAGATGCCAAAGGTAAGGTGTAGGAGCCTCTGCTTTACCTTTGGGGTGATGTGTAGGTACAGCCAGCTTTCAGAGTCCCTGACGAAATGGTGACCTCAGGGAAATCTTACAGGAACTACTGCAGGCAAATCAAGGGGCCTTTTCACCTTGTAAGCAGTAAGGGAAGGGAAGGGGCCAGGCTGTGGAGTCAGACAGATCTTGGCCTCTGCTGGGGTGAGGAGTTCTGATTCCAGAAAGCAGTGCCTGCTGGGGGATCCATGACTTAGGATTCTGCCTCTGTGTCTATAAATAATGGGCACATGACATCTCCCAGAGCTGTGCTGGGGCAGATGAAGCTGCATGTGTAAATTGTACTGCTGTTTCTGGCACAAAGTCATCAGTCACTAAACAAATACCATCAAAAACTTATTATTGACCAGGTGTAGTGGGGCAACACTCAGGGGGCTGAGGTAAGAAGATCTCAAGTTTGAAAATAACTTTAGCTACATGGCTGAGATCCTGTTCCATAAAACAAACTAAAACAAAAATCACTGATCTCTTGCAAAGACAAAATAAAAAGAAATAGGTGCAATATCTTACATGACAGAGTCTAACATGTTAGTTTAGTTGTTGGCATGAAATGACCATGCATCAGGATATAAGGATGCAGTATTTTAACTCTAAGTTGAAAACTGACTGAGCCTAGAAACCACCTTGCATTTCCCTTCTAATTTATGTCATGCACCTCACAAAGCTGTTTTGTTCCAAAGAGAATCGTAAGACCACCTATAAGGACGCTCACGAGACAAAACCATATACTATCATTTTATATCACAGAAAAGTAAAAAGGAGAAATAACAGCATGAAGGAATCCGAATGGATGCTCACGGGTAAAATTTGAGCTTAGAAGTCACATAATCGCAAGCACAGCGTCACAGAAAGGAACAGCGACACACAACCCGGCACGGGAGCATAAAGTTAAAAATGGACCCCAGATGGGCCACGGCCATTGAGACACAGCTGGCAGCATGTTATTTTCACACAGCTGTTCACTGAGAATCACTGGGTGGCACACAATAGCCATCCTGGCCCAAGAGGACTTTAAGTCTCCCACAGGTGAGGGAGAAGCTGGGGACAGGCCAGGACAGCAGAGCCAGCTCACGCTCTTCCTGGCTTCTCTGTGTCTACACACTGGCCTGGCTGCCTCTCCTCATGGCAAAGCACTGATGTCTCCCTGGATCGCCCTCTTCGGCTGCAAACAATACCCAGATAGTTTTGGTCCAGACTCAGTCTGCAGCCCTTGGCTACACGGATTGTGCCTATCTGAGTGTGGAGACATCTGAGGCAGAGAGGGTGATTAAGTTAGCCTGGGCATGTGACTTGCAGGGATAACACCCTGACCATCTGAGCACAGAGCTTCCGGTCCTAACACCACCCATTCTGCCTTCAGCAGGAGGCCTTCGCCTGCAAGTCTCAGCCGGCCTGTGCCGCCCCTGGGCCCATCCCTTTCAGAACCACAATCATCGCCCTCAACTGGCTGTATTGTTTCATTCTGTTTCCTTCATTATTACTTTTTCTTCAGAATAGAATGCCTTTCCTTTTTCTCTTGCTCATAAATGTCTTGTCCTTTAAATCTCTGATCTAATATTAGCTAATTGTCACCTTCTCACCTTTTTGTGCTTATAGACACACACACATATACATACACACACATGCATGCGCACATACCACAACTCGCCGCACCTTCATCTCTGTTGACCATCCTGTTAGTGAATGTTTTTTGAGTATCTGTGGTGTGCCAGACCCTAATAAAACCACTAGGGATCAAATACATTCACTCTTTTTGCTGGAGAGTTTTTCGCCTGCAAGTCAACAGCAAAGGATCGCATAGTGATAAGTGAGCCCCAGAAAAATGTAAAGGGCTAATTAAACCGAGGATGGCTCAGCGTTCTTCTTAGGTCCCCTGTGAACCAGGGTGCACATGCCCACACATAGCTGATGATCCATAACTACGGAGTGGAAGGACAGGCTACACCCATAGTCCTTCTCAGCCACGGGGGCCTCCAGTCTGTGAACAGTGAGCCTCTTCCCTGACACCCTAGCCCCCGAGAGATCACGAAGAGGAGGGTCCCAGCCATCAGTGTCAGTTCAGCTCCCAGAACTCTTAGTGCATCATCGCTCGCTGTACTTGCTGCGAACCATGAAAACGAACAACACCCAGACCAGAGCTCTGAAAGGCGTCACAGAACGTCACAGCCAAATGAAAGCGCAGCCATGACTTGACCCAGTGATTTTACCAGCTACGTTTAGAGAGCCTGGGCATTTGTGGGGTACCCCAATGGCTGCTCGCTGCAGAAGCTCCGGAGGGTAGGGTTACTGTGGGAGCTTTAGGCTCCTCATTGCTTTCCACTTTCTGCTACTCACTTGACAGAAACTTCCCTTTATCTGTTTTGTACATGCCAGCACATGGGGTGAGATCTTATTTATAAAAGTCTGCATGAAATTCAAGGAATCAAGAGAGAAAAAAATAGAAACAATTAATCTAGGAGTTAAATAATTCCTTTGAATCTTTTTTAAAAAACTGAAGGGCTATCCATGTTCAGAAGTGGCAGAGGCACACACAGCTGGATGACAGGACATTACCAGGACACAAGCGTGAGGAAAAGAAGTGGAGGTGGACAAAGACAAGGAAAGAGGGGATAATAAAATAGCAGAGAAATACACTTACAAAGGAGGCAGAAATCCTCCTAGCCCCACTATCCTCTGAATAGAATTCTGCCATCTCTAATGCTCTAACCATATTCATTTATTACTTTTCCCACTTGTACAATTATGTCATATCCAGTATTTCTGTGAGCATGCAATGTGCAAAGATAAACACACAAGGATTGAGGGCCAGGTAAAGATGAGAAAGAGGGAAAGAAGGAGAAAAGAAAGGAAGAAAATTAAGAGCAGAAAAATAAAGAAGGAGAGAAGGAAGGAAGTGAAAGAAGAGATCTTGAAGACAAAGATGTCAGCCGAGTGGGGAGTCCAAAAATTTCCTGTGTCCCTTCCTTTCTCAACAAGCCAGGAGCCCAAGCAAACGCACAGCTACAGAGAAGGCAGGTGGGTGAGAAGGATTAGATGCTCCCAAAGTGAGATTTGACCAAAGCAAAGGAAAAGCTGGCAAGATGACGGCATGATTAGATCTAGGAGACTGTCTATTTTTAGCGGCGTAAGGAGACTCGCCAGTGACCTCAACAAACGATGAAGCAAACGAAGTTAATGAAGTCTCTCTCACCCTCCTGTTGCAAGTCAGCTCATTACCAGACCCTTTCTTTGGACGGACTGCCTTAAACTCTGTACCTTCATTAGAAGACTGACCCTCACAGATTCGACCCCTTCCACGCGAACAGATTTATATGAAGGGCTTTCTGTCTCCCTACTTGCTTTTCACAAAGAAATTTTGAAGACTATGTTAGCTTCCCTAAGCAGTTAGTTTTAATTTTTCATTACTTGTGATGTTTTGTCTTCTAGCTTAAAGGCTACCCATTTTTAGAACTGAGGAAAATGGTTCTAGCAGTTGGAAAAGATGCTTGCATTCAAAGCTATCTTAATTATTTAAATTATAAACATCAAAAAAGAAAAAGAATCCTTATGTTGACTAATTCTAGATTTCCTTATGTGTGTTTCAAGAAATCTTTTGTCACTGGTGAAATAGAATGTTAAAGCTTTCACAGTCTAACTGAAAATGAAGCGACTCACTTATGCTAAGGGAATGTGGCTGTTATACTTCTTTTATTAATCCCATTCTATTCTACTCAGGTTACCCAGGATTATAATCTTATATTCACCTAAAAATCAGACGTGCATTGCTGTAATAAGAAAGAGTTTTAAGTAAACACAGTTCCTGCACAGAAGAGCTTTCTCTGAGGTGGCAGTTCCATGAATTGGAAAGCAACATGGAAAAACACATGAGGCGATTTCAGCATGGTACATCATGAAATAAAATCCTAGCTCCAATGACAATAATATAAGAACATTCCCATGTGGTACTCTGGAAGAAGGGGAAAACAAGGAAGGCATGTGATGAGTCGGAGTGAATAAATTGTAAGTAAAATTTTTCTCTTCTTCCTGATTGTTCAAACCTGTCACACTATAAAACATCATCACCTGACACAGAGTATTTTTTGTATGAGTACATACCCGAACTGGCTGCATCCAAAGTGAAGCAGGGTGCTGGTGCCTGCACACTCTCTACTGCTTTCTCAACCAACCAGGAAAAACGACTCTACCCAGAGCTACCAAGAGGACAAGCCAACTTATTCCAAAACAGAAATAGGAAAATAGTTTACAATACAAAATGACAGAATCATCGAGGTGTCAAATTAAATACTGATGCCATCAATCTGAGTCTGAAATACATTCTGTTGTTCAAAGAATCCAAGAATGGAGGTGAATTAACCACCAAACAGATAGCAGGGGCAGGAGAAAGACACTCCCAGGGATCCTTCATTTTATCCAGGACATTCATCCAAGCCATGCTGACAGATGACCACGAGCATGGATGGGACTGTGCTGGGCTTGAGACAAACAGACCAGTGAGTCGAGATCCTTTCCCCTAATGGTTCTGGAAGAAGGGGAAAACAAGGAAGGCATGTGATGAGTCGGAGTGACTATATATATGTATGTATATATATATATATATATATATATATATATATATATATATATATATATATATATATATATAACTTTAACTCCTCTTGCCACAAGCCTGGAAAGATCAAGGAGAAACTTAGAGATATATCTTAGCACACTTAAATTAGCTAATGAGAAGGTCATGAGTTATGGACAACCCAGTTGGCTTGCAGATTAGGACTTCCGTGTCCCAGGCCAGCCCCTGAGACGGTGTAACCATGATCAAATCCTTTTGCCACTCAGGGACTCAGTTTCCCTAATGAATCGGTCAAGAGCTCAGTAATCTCAATGTCTTGGGAAGCTAGAAGTTTTGTTAGCTATCCATGGCAATAAACTCATTTAGACCCAAGATTTCAGACTAAGCCTGAAGCCACAGGCTGTGTTCAGGGGTAGAACAGAAGTCCTTTCCCTGGCTACAAAAGCAAGACCTGGATAGTAGGGAAGAGAAGGAAGGAGTATAAAGGGTTGGTAAGCCGGGCGTGGCGGCTCATGCCTGTCATCCCAGCACTTGGGAGGCAGAGACAGGAGGATTGCTGAGTTCAAGGCTTGCCTGGGCTACATAGAGCGAGGCCCTGTCTCAAAAAAAAAAAAAAAATTAAAATTAAAGGGTTGGTAATCTCCATGGGAAAGAGTCAGCGTCTGACAATCCTAGATTTTAATCTTGCCTCTGCCTTATAATTACATGTGTGGCTTGAGAGAGTAACTCCATCTTAGTCAGCCAGCCTCAATTTCCTTATTTAAAAAAAAATGTTATCTCTACTGCCTGATTTGCTCTATCTAATCCTCTCCACCAAAGCTTTAAGGAGATAATATATATAAGACCCTGGGCGTCACACCAAATACACAGTTGGTGCTCAATAAACTTTGCCCCAATTAAAATGTGTTAACAAGAATACTATTACGCATTGGAAACCCCTGCAGTCTTGTTCATTTCTCTCTTCTAAGCACCTGCCATAGGTCAGGCCTATAGGAGGTGTTCAGTAAATAGATGAATGTTAGCTCTGATTAACTCATACTGATTAAAAGCTTTGATTTGGCAATTAGGTACATAAAATTAATTTAAAATGGGGAAAGGAATTGGTTATGACTTTATAAATGCAGTTTGATTGGAGAGAGTATTTTTTAAAATGCAAGGTACCATGCTGATGCAAAGGTCACAGATGCTGGTATGTGCTGAAAAAAACCCAACCTTCCACATGGCCTGTGAGATCAGCAGAGGCAAAAGCCAAAAGGGTGAGTCATACCCAGGCAGGGAGCAACTGGAGGCATGTGCTATCCTCACAGCCATCCCGACTGAGGCCTTCATCCATGAGAAAGCAGTCCAAAAGTTCCTTTGAGGAACTCGCCGCTGCCCTTTGGCAGAAGAGAGGCAAACAGAGCTGCACCAGAAGCAGAAAAACGTGAGAGCCTGTGCTGCTCGAGAGAAGGCTCTCCCAGTGGAAACTGAAAGGAGGTCAAGGCAGGGAAACCAGCAGGCCCATTAACTATTCCCTGCAAAGCCACAGGATGATTTTCCAAAAGCAAAGTCCCAATATAGCAACAGAAAAGTGCCAGATTCATTTAGGCAGCTGCAAAGCGTGCACACATGACCGCACACACATACACATGTACACACAAACACACACACAGCGTTTATATAAACATGCATCCATAACTACATGTTCATCTACACCCAAGGAGGTAGAAGGACCTCTGAATAACAGAGTCCACCTGAAATCCCAAGAAACAAACCACTGCGATCCATTTATTATGATGAGCGAAGGAAAGGTTACACAGTGGCTCTGTAACTAGGTCAGACACCACTTGGTAGTCAGCTCCACAGACACAGCAAGATTTAATGAGAAGGAGACCAAACAAAGGCAGAAGGTGGAAACAGGACCCCAACCGCGTGTCCCTAGACCCCGCAACCTGGCACCAGGACCCAGGACACACGATTTCTTTCACAGATAGACCAGAACAAACTTTCTGAAACTCCTGAGATCAAGATCAGCAGTTAGGCAAAGCCCCTGAGCCCCGGTCTGGCAGCAGTAACCAAGCTGGAATAAAAACAATCCCTGAGTCCAATGATGACTGTGACCCACCCAAGCAGAAAGTGTAGAAATAGTGAACGCGTAGCAAGCCAGGGGCTGTAAGAGCATGGGCAAGGCATAAATAAAACAGCACTGCCAACCTAAAGCTTGTGTCTACAAAAGCCAGCCCCTTTGCCAGGACTTCTGTGCCACCATCCCCATCCCTTGTCTGTGCCCGGACAATGTAACTGGCACCTGCACTGGGGCTGGCAGATGGAGAGCCCAGGCCCGATCAATCCAGTGCCTACTCACTCCACCATCACGGAGGTCACTGTGCGGCAGTCGGCCATCTACTGTCTTCCTTGAGACACAGGGTGCAGCCAGGGTGAGGCCCACTCCGAAAGGGCCTTTCTTGCTTTGATCTCAGGACACTTCATGTGGGGAAACCAGGGACCAAGGGGCCAGGAGATGCCTCAGCCCAGCTTTGTTCCAGACAGCCTGAGAGGCCGATCCCTGGCAGCACCAGCAGCCCTGTGAATGAGCCACTGTGGTGAGACACACACCCACTGCTAATGAGTCCCGCACAGATGCAGGCAAGGGCAGGCACGGCCACAGAGCAGGCAGAGCAGAGCAGATGCAGGGTGGGACCACCTGCCACCAGAATCCATCCCACAGGGGCTGCAGGAGACCCCCAGCAGTGGCAAGGGCCTGGAAAACTAATGCCGTCTCCTTCCCTCCTAGCTCAGTTGAAAGAAAACTGAAGCAAAACTTGAAGTAATAATTTCTAACATCTGTAATTCTCACTGAATTGTTTTAAACAGCATATTCACCCATAAATGTCAAAGGACAGACTTTCATAATGAAGATAATTACCAAGCTGATACTCAAACACTGGAAGAAGAAAAAACTTGGATGTCTCTGCTCTCGAACTTTGAATACAACAAAATTAACTGCGCATGTTCTCCAAGTGTTATAGATTGTGAAGAAGTAGAGTCACATCTGGGGCAGGTCACCGTAGTTGGAAGCCTTCCTTCCCTAATAACTAGCTGGGGTACCTTTGACAATTTACCACTTTCTCACCACTAAAAAGGACAGTAAAATGCTCTCTTTCACAAAGGACCTCTTGGAAAAAATTCAAGTAGTAGTCAATGTACGTCACATACCCCACACAGAACTCACTACAGGCTCCCCGCCTGACTGACACCAGCCGACTGAACAGAGCTTGGGCCTGAAGTTCAGATGATCATGTTAAGTTATTTGTATACAACCCATTATCGAAAATCCAGGAAGAGGTAGCCATGAGGATTAAAATAGGAACCATTCAATGCAATTACACTAGCCAAAAATTCCGAAGATTTAGGAAAAACAAACCCAAATGCCCAGACCTCCATCAGATTCTCCTGCCTTCCCTCCCAAAGATCCAGAAGGGAGAACACTACAGATGTCTAAATATATTCTTAATTTTTGTTAAAAAAAAGTATAGCATTAAATATTTAACTTAAGCATTTAAACACAGCATTAAATATTTAAATTGAGTGTAGCATGACTGCATCTTGTAGCTCCCTGTAAAATTTTGTACCAGGAATCCACTTAATCTCTAGCCTTCAACACTTCCCTGGGGTGGGGGGGGGGGTAAGTCCTGCTCTTTGTGGAAAAGGGCTTCTACTACTTGGATTTGCAAGGCCCTGGGGTCCTTATTAAAACACGGGGTCTGCCCCTAGGTCTGAGCAAGGCAGCCTAGGTCCTGCCTCTCTGATACTTGCCAGATGGTGGTCAGAGGGCTGTTCCTGGTCCATGCACAGCACTCCAGGGAGAATTGCCTGGGAGAGAGCCAAGGACAATGCTTAGGACACTAGGGGAAGAAAGTGAACCCCGGGGTTTCATCTTGGTGTGTCTCTTTGATGTTGGAACTGTTTTCAGACAAGCTGGAAACTCTTTCATTATTCATGGGACCACTGTGAAAGCCAAGACAAGTCCTTGGACCCGCAGGCGAGGAACATTTGTTGTTTTGTTTTGTTCTAAATCAAACAAATAGAATAAAGCAAATATGCCTTGATGCCTGGTGAATGCCCTTTGGGGAGTTCATTTAACTTTCTATCTCCCTTGTTCTTTCACTGGGTGCAGAAGCCAAAAATGACAGTGCCATGGAGGAAGAGGCTGTGCACTGGTTGACATGGCAAAAATCACCATGGCTCCAAAGGGAATGAGTTGAAAATGAGAAGAGTAAAACAGTTCCAGTCAATAATATTTGTAGTAATTGTCAGTGCAGGCAAAAGTAAGAATGCGGACTTCTAGACTTAGGAACTTAGGGGTCAGGTGAAGACAGTACCACTGAGTGGCTGTGTGTTTCCAAGTAAGTATCCTGGTCTCTCTAAACCTGAGACTTTCTGCTGCAGTAGGATCTTAATAACATCCACCT
Source organism: Thryonomys swinderianus (assembly GCA_004025085.1). Taxonomy (NCBI): domain Eukaryota; kingdom Metazoa; phylum Chordata; class Mammalia; order Rodentia; family Thryonomyidae; genus Thryonomys; species Thryonomys swinderianus. The sequence goes on along the minus strand of PVIC010032721.1, from coordinate 8,326 downwards.
CACAGGCTTATCGCTGTAGCAGGCCTCATATGTAAATGTGTAACAAGAGCGACGACAGCGCTTTTTCCAAAGTCCAAGAAAACATGTCTAAGAAAACTCACATGGATGTGGCCTGGCTTGTAATTGTCTCTATTTCCATGTCCAGATGTTCTTTTGGAGTGTAGAACCAACAGCAAGAACCAATAGCAGTAAAGACTCATTCACAAATATTTTCCTGTATACATCCTTTCTCATTATTGCACAAAATAGTGCAAATATTCTCGGGGCAACATTAAACCATCTTTCATCCTTGGGTGGAAGACAGATAATTTTTGTAAGTGAATGCATGTAATTGGAAATAATCTTTCAAAGCGGAAAGCATTCCTACACATACACACCCACACCCACCCACCCACACACACACACACACACACACACACACACACACATTCACAGTTTCTCCTCATTCCTCAAATCTTGCATCCTCCAGCACCCAGTACCATGTCCTGCACACTGTGGAGCAGGACAAATATTAGCAGGCTGATGTCATAGAAGGAAAAGCTGTGTGGCTGTCCATCTGCCTATCACTCTGTCCACTGGGAGGGCGTGTACATCGCCAGTCTGATCTGCCAGCCAGATTACAAGAGAGAAAACAGGATGAAAACATATTTAATTTTCCCCATGGTAGGAGAAAGAATATCAGACAGGATTTCATGTTTCTGAAAGGGACACGGAAACTCAGGTGGAGGATTAGAGGAATCTGCATTTGGGCCACTTCACAGGTGACACTGTTCTCAAGGCTTTTCCTCTACTGTGTGGGGTGAACAGGGCTCTCTTCAGAAATCCTACTGAGGAGGCCATCTGCATCCCTGTCCGTGTAACCAAGGCCCTGAGCTCTTGCTTCAGCCTTGCTGCATACTGTCCTGCTCTAGACACTAGTGCCTAAGGCCATGGGCCACTGCAAAGAACCCTTCTTACATTAGGGATTTCTCTGTCTAAACAGGGTTTCTAATGATCCCTTGGCAAGGATCTCTGAATCACTGGCTTTCACAGGTCAACCAGCAGAGTATTTCAGGAATCCACTTATGATGAGCAATACAGCCCTGATGGTTTATCTCCTCTGATGAAATGGGTGCACCCTGATGCTCTCAGGATGCCGCCTTAGACAAAGAGCTTGTGCACAGCCAGTGAAGATGATACTGGAGACATTCTCCCAAATGGCTGGGATTCAGGAAGATAATTCATTTGTCAAAATAAGGCATCTCTTCTCCAAGATGGAAACAATGGTGTCATCTTCACGGGGGAGGCCCAAAGTTTACATTGATGACGAAATCAAATACCCAGTGGACCCTGCACTTGATGTATGGGCGTGGCTTGCTATATAAAGGTGATGGGTTTTATGAAGGATATATTGCAACAAAAAGAAGCAGCAGGACCAGTGATCCAGTGCTGTGCCCTTGGGAGGAGCTGTGAGTGGCTGGCCCCAGGCAGAATGACATTAGTACGCTTGTGCCTGCAACAGTTTGCCAATAAGCAGCCAGCCCCACGAGGTCCAATAATTCTGTTCCAGCCAAAAGAACACAAATCTTACCTCATCACTCCAGCACATGTTCAACTCAAATTTGGTTTGTACCAATCCTAGAAAATTTCCTTTGATTTGTATTTTACAAACTCTTTCCATTTCTTCATCTCAGCTTGAAAGGTGTGGCTGTCTTGGCTATTTCTTTTCTCTTTTACAGCATGATACTGACATCCCAGAAAGAAACCCTCCCTCTCTCAGCCTCACTGAGCAGCAATCTACCTGGAGAAGCCAATCAATAACATTCACAGATGGCTCATATCCTGGAAAAAAGGACATTGGACAGAGAAAAAAGACAGAGGCAAGAATCCCCATCAGATATAGCTCATCCTTCCAGCACATAGTACTTCTAATCCTACAGACACTGGGAGACGGAGTTCTGGTCAACCTCATTTTTCTGAGGAACAGTTCAGTAGAGTGTAATTCTGCAAAACCTCCACGCATCTAGGGAACAGATCGGGTATAATCGGAATCCACACTCACCTGACTGTGCATTTTAAACACTTTCCAGTACATCATTTTGTTTGGGGGAGGGGAGAGGAAGACACAATCCTGTTGGTTTTCATTCTTTAGCAAACATACCATGCAAAGGTCAGAAAATAATAAAGACAACAGCATGCCTGACTCCTGGCTCCACCATTCCTGTATAGGAATACCTGAAAATCATTTGACATCTCTAAATGTCAGTTTTCTTATCCAAGAGAAAACCTGGCATAAACATCTTTATTGATGATTACATGTAAATCAAATGAGATCCTGGAGGCTCACTATGTGTCCAGTTTCCTTTCTTAGCCCCAGAAAAAAAAATGTATCATAAGACACTAGGTAGAAAAGTATCATTTAATTGTAAGAAAAATTAGTAAAACATTGGAAATTAATGTATTATTAATCAGATTATAATGGTGGTACTCAAATTCAGAAATCTAAGGGTAACCAAGAAAAAAAGGAAAAAGAAAATTAACATGGGTTTCATCTCATTTACACAGTATCTTTACATGTGCCTTGTAGTCGAGATAATGAAAAACTGAATTATCAGATACCTTAGAAGGAACTGTGTAGTTTCCACAATCAACACAATATGCTTCAAGGAGGAAACCTTTTTAAATTAAATATTAAGTCATTATACAGTTGGAGAACCCAGCGATATCATGTCCCACATATCTGAGGAGATCTGGGGCACAGATTTCACACCCCAGGGTTTGCTGCTCTGTTCAGCTTTAAGACTCGGCAGCCCCTCACTTCTTCATCTCACAGAGAGAGCAGGCTCTTCTCAAAAATTTTCCCTTCCGTTTATGCTAGCAAGAAATGCATCTGCACATTTTCTGTGGGCTTAACACCCGCATTGACTCTACTCTCAGATTTGGAAACACAGAGACATTTAACTCGTGTGTTCCTGATGCAGGAGGTGGCCACTGAATCAATTCTCCTGAGTCTCAGGCTCTAATGACTCTGCAGGCCCCTCCCCCCCCAGCCCTGTGAGACGCAGCATCCCTGAAAATAAATGATAGCAACTCTGCTTCATTCTGCTAGAGATTTATTTTACATTTTCTGATGATATAGAAAAGTTGTTTTTTTTTTTTTTTAAAGAATCCTTGGCACCAAAAGTGACATGTAGAGAGCCAAATCTTTGGTGCTGTTTGTCCACAAGACTTTGTGCTTTCTTTTCTTCATGCTGCTATTTCCACACAAAGAAAAACAATTCACAGATCTCTCCCAGTGCATGGTTGTGCATGTATTTACTGAGCACAAACCTCTGCCTTCTGCTCGAGACACTGCACCTGAGTGTCCCTAGTGGTATCAGGCATGCTCAGTATGCCAGCAGGACACCACATCATCAGCAGTAGTAAGGATTAGAGATTGCTTTGTATCACACCAGGGAAACCCCAAGAAAAGCATGCCCTGTCTCATCAAAATACAGTGAATCCTCCTCTCCCACCTTGCCATATTGAGAAACACGACATTATTCCCCCTGGAACTTTTCAGGAACTTTACAATCCCCTCAGACTCTACAGTGTTCTAACCTGATAGACATTTTGATGAATAAGTCCTCAAACAACAAACAGGTATGTGCACTGCTGAACTGTGCACCAGCAACCATGAGGCAGGAAAACAGAAAGGTACCAGGGTGGGGGCTCCTGAGATGAGCAACCCAAACAATTGCAGACCCCCCCATCTACAAGAAAGAAAACAGAAGGAGCACAGTGGATGCAATCCCATTTGGGTGACTTCTGACAGAGGCCAAACTAGAATTAATATTTGGCTGATGATGACCATGATCAATACATCATAAGCTATTTTTAGACAGAAATTAATGTGAAAATGCATCCCTGCTTGCATGCACAAACCAACCTTAAGCCTTTACACTTTCTTGTCTTCATGCTAGGTCCCATTAGCAGCACTGATTCCTGGACTGGGAATGCTCTGAGTGTTGTGACATCAAAGTCAATTTCTTGAATTTTCAGAACGACTTTCATATCCAGGGACCTTGTGAAATTCATTCAGGAAGTGACTGTTAATGACAGTGTACTGTACTCAAGGTGCAGGGAGCACAGTGGCCCATGAGGCAGGTCTCTTTGCATGACTGTCTTGCAATCTAAGTCATGATTACTGGCAAAGAACGGGTGAGAAGAAATACCTACCACTGCACAGTTGATCAGGAAAAGCCTCTCTAACACATCTATTTACAGAAAGAAAGCCTTGAATGACAGAAAAGAGCCTACCATAGAAGAGGAAATAATAGTTTCACACTTTTTTATACTATGGTTTTCTTTGGATCTTGTCATGGCAAACACATTGATGTTTTTTCTTGACATGTTTCTCTTCTCCATTTTTACCCCTGGCCTTTGCATGTGCTAAACAAGCACTCTACACTGATCTAGACCCCCAGCTCCTTCTCAAGACATTTTCTAAAAAGTATTTGGACACATATGTATGGCTTTGCTTTGATCCTTGTAACAAATGTTTTCTTACATCCTGTGTGTATGCAAATGCATTTGCAAGTGCATGAGTATGCATGTATACACATGTGTACAGATGTGTCTTTCCAATTAGTCTTGTGTGGTGAGTCTCCCAGACTCTCTTATTAGGTTCCATTGTTCAAATTCCCTAGAAAGGGATGAAAATGAAACATCTTTCACAGCCTGGTGTTTCCCTACTTTTTTTTTGATGCCACTGAACCCTCCACCCTGCAGAATGTGTGCCCCAGTCACACCGGGTCAATTTCACCTCTTGAACATGCAAAGGACATTTATGTTCCTGTTCTTTGCACAGCCTATGGTTCTGAAGGTGCTGAAATGATCTTTCATCCTTGTCTGCCAGGCAAATTGTGTCTCTCCCTAAAATCCAGGTCTTTCCTCTCCTTTTTTTCCTGTCAAGTGGAATGAATCGAGCTCTCCTGACATTCTGTCCTTCCCTGGTCTGCACCTCACTTCACATGGCATTATGAGGATCAATACATTTTCTATGCTTTACTCAATTATACTTTTCTAATTATCCAACAAGGCATACTTACTTTCAAATTTTAGAAAATAAAATGTATAATGAGAGCATGAACATTTCCTTCTACGTTTTTTGCTGTTAATTTTGAACACAGTTGAGAGTTTTCCTCTTCTTTTGTACATGATTGAAAAAATACCCTAAGCATTTTCACGCACAAATACTAAAGCATCTCGGGGAGCCCTGCTTCTAATTATTATCTAAGTGCCTGTCAGGATGCACAACAAACTATATAACCATTCAACCCAATACTATGGAGCTACTGAGGGTTTTTTAATTTTCCTATTATAAGTAACAATGCAGTAAACTTAATTGTGCATTAATCTCTGTCTACAGTTTCACTCACTCTTTTAGAATACCTGCCTAGAAGTGAAATCACTGGGTCACAAGAGGTGGGATTTTCAAACCTCTATGTACACATTGAAGATTATTTTCCAGAAATTATGTTTTAAGTGACACCGATCAGAAGTATAATGAGGCATCCAGTATGGTCTCTGCCTCATCATAATAACAGATAATTTTTGAAGGATATAATGCCTTTCCTGAATTTCTCTTTCTTGGGTCAGAAATGTATTGGAACTTCAGAGGAGTATGTGTACATATCTCTATTTGAAATATATCTGATGCTTTAATATTTCTCTTAAGTACTTTGGTCGACCCATCACACCTCGTGTTCTGAAGACTAGTGTGAAAAGCTAGTGATATTCCATTAATGTGTGATCAGTGCAGTGGAATCAAATGTCAACTCACACAGGGCGGGTGGAAACATCCCAGCCATTAACAATGCCCAGGGAAATGGTTTCTTGCTCTGGGTTTGTGTCACAGTATCACGCCAGCTAAAAGTGTCAAAGCATCCAGTATCTGAAAGAGAACCTGAGTATTTCTTCTGTGAAACCATAAGATCTCAAGTCATTCAAAAGTTTGCCCTCTTAAATATGTTCTAAGATAAAATTTACTGATTTCGAAGAGCCATATCCTGCCCCCGTATATGCACATGTCATGAAACCCATTTGTGCTGCATTCATCCATGTGAGCACCCACGTGAACATAGAAAAGTTTCACGAAAATGGCATGAAAGTCTACATCACGTGCCTTAGGTGAAGTGCAGACAAGGAAAGAGGGCGGCGCAGGATGAGCATGAGCAGCCACGGCCCGTGCTTCTCCAGGGTGCCTCTCCCACCGCACTCGGAGTTCACCCGACACCCTCTGCCTTCCCACCGGAGGGGGGACGCCGTGTAGAGGCGGTGGATGGGACAGGTCCGTTCCCAGCAATAAAGCACAAGACTCCCTGTTCTCACGCACCCATTTTAAGAAACTGCATGGCTCCTGGATGATGAAAAGTAATTCCTGCCAGTGAGTTCCCTGACAGCCGGCCAATCGTAGGAGTCGGCTGAGTGTAAGAAGCTCACACAAGGCACGTCATGTTTGTCTAAAGAAGAACAACCTGGGATCCAACCCCAAGGGCTGGGAAGCCTAGGGCGCCCCTCGTTATCAGAGGGGAGCAGTGCCAGGCGGTGTCTGCGCACAGGTGAGGAGTATACACAAGGGAGGCCTTCACACCGCCAGCCGGGGATACAAGTCAGACCCAGATTTGAACCGCGCTCCACCCCACCCGCCACGAGCACAGTGAAGTCAGACTTATGCTGTCACCTGCCGCAACCCAACTGTGAAGTGCAAAATCCAGGTTCGACTGACTTTTAAGCAAGGGGGCCCTCAGAGTAGAAAGCTGCTTTGCTACTAAACTTTTAGCACCAGCTCCTGACGCCTGTTTGCTCTCTCATTCAATCATTCAAAGCATCAACGCTGAATTAAAGGCAGGATACGTAGGAGGGAACATAAGGGGCTTCGGCATCAGGGACATCTGAGCCCAAGTGCAGAGTCAACTCACGTCAGCTTGGAAATTTTTGAACAAGATACTGAGTGTCTGTAAGTCTCCTTGCCTTTCCCTGTAGCGTGAGCTACAGGCAACGAGGAAGTTCAGAGTCACGGGTCTGAACATGCCATGTAGTGGGTGATCCTCAGTGTGTCCAGGACGCACATCCCGTGAGCACTGCTTCCAAATGAACTGAAGCTTAATAAGCAAATCTGAGAGATATCGTTCTCTTATGCTCTACCGAGGAGGGTGCACAAAAACCCCGAGAGGCTCACTTGACTTGCACAGCAGGTTTAGGGCCTGGGTCCAGGGCTGTCTCACCCCAAAGTCTGTGCCTTCCCAACAGCAGGACATCTGGTTCAAGTCCAGGGAGCGAAGACCCACAGCACAGTGAGACACAGTTTTGTGTATAATTCACTGAGTAGGGGGAGAGAAGGAAATGGAGGCAAAGTGGGGTCCGCAGCATCAGTGTTTTCCGGAACTGGCTACCGTAGAAAGCACGGCTGCCTCGACAAGGAGGCAGTTTGCGAAGGAAACTAACTCACGTGGCGAGCTGGCTCTCCAAGCAGAGATCTCGATCTCGGAGAGCGTTCAAATGGCAGGGAGGGGCGATGTCGGCTCTTGGGTGCAAAGATACTGCAGAAAAATGGCAAAGTTACAGCTCCTCTTTTCTATTCCAATATCCTGGCCACCCAGTCAAAGCAGAAGCAAGGCTTCTTTTCAGACACATATGCTCACAAAGCAACGACAGCGAGACAGCAGGACTGGAATATCGGCATTCTGCAAGCCTTCCGCCAAGGATCGGTACCGCAGGTACGCTGCATCTCGCAGTCCCCCGGGTGTGAGCACAAGACACCTGCCACCCCTAGTTTAATTGGGCTCGCGCTGGCAGAGGTTTCTGTCCTCAACTGGCACGGCACAAAGGCGTGGTGAGCAGAGCCCTGGCTCCGCAGCTGTCAGGGAGCAGAACACAACACAGAGCGCCAGGGTTCCGGGCAGCCCCCTGACCCACTTTCAGCTGCACGCTCCGCCGCCCCAGGCGCTCATTCAGCCACAAGCCTGGCTGGACTGGCCCATCCGTGAAGGGGGCGCCGCCGCCCACGCGCAGACCGTCTCCCAAGGCATCTCCCCACCCAGTCAAGCTGACCATTAAGCTCACCTACCGACAGCAGAAATTCCTGGCCTTGTGCTCCTCCCAGGAGAAGTTTTCCCACTCCCACCTAGCAAGTTGTCTCGGCAATAAATAAGTATAAAAAATGGATTCTGTGACGATTAAGACTCATGCACGATCCAGTTTTCTCAGCATGAAGAGGACCAGAGGGATTCTTCACAGCCACGGTTCTCAGCTGGAGGCAGGGCTGTTCCCCGGAGACTGCTGGAAGGCCTGAGGTATTCCCGCC
>PVIC010032720.1:0-20531 GCA_004025085.1 Thryonomys swinderianus | reverse complement strand
CAGAAAAATGAAATATCTAGGAATCAACCTAACAAAGGAAGTGAAAGACCTCTACTCTGAAAACTATAGGACTCTGAAAACTGAGATAGAAAAGGAAACCATTAAGAAGAAAGATATCCCTTGTTCCTGGGTCGGGAGAACCAACATCATCAAAATGGCTATACTCCCACAACTACTATATAGATTCAATGCAATTCCAATTGTAATTGCAATGGTATACTTCACAGAGCTAGAGAAAATAATACAAAAATTCATCTGGAACCACAAGAAACCTAGAATAGCAAAAGCAATTCTAAGTAACCACGACATGGCAGGGGGTATTACAAATCCCAATTTAAAACTCTACTATAAAGCCGCTGTGATAAAAACTGCATGGTACTGGCAAAGTAACAGACCTGAGGACCAGTGGAATAGATTAGAAGACCCAGAAACAGCACCACACTGTTTTTATCACAGTGGCTTTGTAATAAAATTTCAAGTTAGGGAAAGTAATACTGCCTAACATATCCTTGTTTCCTAGAATTGCTTTAGCTATTCTAGGTCTCTTATGGTTCCAGATGAATTTTTGTATGCTTTTCTCTAGATATGTGAAATATGCTGTTGGGATTTCAATTGGGACTTCATTAAATCTACATAGTAGTTGTGGGAGCAAAGCCATTTTGATGATGTTGGTTCTTCCCATACAGGAACAAGGGATGTTTTTCCTTTTTTTCTGATATCCTCTTTAATCTCCTTCCTCAGAGTGCTGTAGTTTTCACAGTAGAAGTCCTTTAACTCCTTTGTTAGATTGATTCCTAGATGTTTCATTTTTCTGGATATGCTATTGTAAAATGGACTGAGTCCACAATTTCTTTCTCTATCAATCTAGTATTTGTGTATAAAAATGCAATTGATTTTTGAGCATTGAGCTTGTATACCACTATGCTACTAAATTTGGTGATTAAGTCAAGCACTTGTTTGATGGAATTTTTAGGGTCTTCTAGATAGAGTATCATGTCATACGCAAATAATGATAGTTTAAATTCTTCTTTTCCTATCTTTATTCTTTTCATTTCTTTTGATTGTCTAATTGCAATGGCTAATGTTTCTAGCATTATATTGAAAAGGAGTGATGACAGTGGACATCCTTGTCTTGGTCCTGATTTTAGTGCAAAAGATTTCAGTTTTTGACCATTTAGTATGATGCTGGCTGTTGGTTTCTCATAAATAGCTTTTATTAAATTGAGATACAGTCCATCTATTCTGAGTTTCTGTAGGATTTTGATCACGAATTGGTGTTGGATTTTGTCAAATGTTTTCTCTACATCTATTGAGATGGCCATATGGTTTTTGTTTTTGAGTCTGTTGATATAGTGAATAATGTTTATTGACTTACATATGTTGAACCATACTTGCATCCCTGGGATGAATCCAACTTGCTCAGAGTATATGATCTTGATAAATCTCTGTATTCTGTTTGCTAGTATCACACTGAGGATTTTTGCATCAATGTACTTTAGGGAGATTGGCCTACAGTTCTCTTTTTGGATTGGGTCTTTTTCTATTTTTGCAATCAAGGAAATGGTTGCTTCTAGGAATGAATTTGGGATACTGCTTCCCTTTCAATTTCATGAAAGTGTTTGAGAAGTAGTGGTATTAACTCTTCTTTGAAAGTTTTGTAGAATTCAGTGGTAAAGCCATCAGGACCAGGACTTTTCTTTGTTGGTAAATTTTTTATTACATGTTCAATTTCATAAATTGATATTGGGGTATTTAAATTTTTATATACCCTTCCTTCAACTTTGGATGTTCATTTGTGTCTAAGAGTCTGTCCATTTCTTCTACATTTTTCATCTTACTGGAATACAAATTTTCAAGCTACATGTTTATTATTCTCTGGACTTCCATTGAATCGGTGATGATTTCCCCTTTTTCATTCCTAATAGCATGGATTTGAGTCTTTTCCTTCCTTTGTTTGATAAGGTTGATAAGGGGTTTGTCAATTTTGTTAATCTTTTCAAAGAACTAACTCTTAGATTAGTTGATTTTTTGTATGGTTCTCTTACTGTCCATTGCATTAAATTCTGGGCTGATCCTTATGACTTCCTCCCTACTACAAGCTTTGTGTTTGTTTTGTTCCTCTTTTTCTAGTAGCTTAAAGTTTAGCATTAGGTCATTTCTTTGAGCTTGTTCTATTTTCCTGGTATAGGAATTTACTGTTATGAATTTCCCGCAAAGAACTGCTTTCATTGTATCCCATAAATTTCTGTAAGTTGTACTGGGATTATCATTTAATTGTATAAACTGTTCGATTTCTTTCCTGGCTTCTTCTGTGACCCATTGGTTAGTTAGCACATTATTATTCAATTTCTATATATTTGTGACTGTCTTGGGATTTCTTTTACTATTCAACTCCAATTTCAAGGCATTATGGTCTGACAGTATCCAAGGGATAACTTCAGTTCTTCTGCACTTACTTAAAGATGTCCTATGAACTAGTATGTGGTCTATTCTGCATAATTATCCATGGGAAGTTGAGAAGAATATGTATTCTGCTTTTGTCAGATGAAATACTCTCTAGGCATCTATTAAGTCCATTTGTTCAAAGGTTTGGTTCAGTTCAAGTATTTCATTATCAACTTTTTGTGCAGTTAATCTGCCTAGTTGTGACAGTGGGGCATTGAAGTCCCCAACTACTATTGTATTAGCTCTTAGCAGAGTTTTCATATCTGTTAATATTTGTTTTATATAGTTGGGTACATTGGATTTTGGTGCATAAATATTTACAATTGTCATCTCTCTCTTGGATGGTTCTCTGTACAAGGATGTAGTATCCTTTCTCTCTCTTAATCAGTTTTGGCTTGATGTCTATTTTGTCTGCAAATACGATAGCCATTCCTGTTTTTTTGCAGTTTCTGTCATGTGGAAAATTGTATTCCATCCTTTTACTTTCAGTCTGTGGCTTTCTTTCTGAATTAGGTATGTTTCCTATATGCAGCATATTGCAGGATCTTCTTTCTTAAACCATTCTGCCAGTCTGTGTCTTTTAATTGGCCTGCTGAGGCAATTAACATTAATGGTTATGGCTGATATGGCCTGACTAATACCTGTCACGGTGTTATCCTATTCTTGGCTTTCCTTCTTTGCTTTTCCCCTTTCCACTCAGTGTCATTTTTTGCTCAATAAATTCACTCTTCTAGGTCTCATGAGTTTGTGACTTTTATTGTTTTTCTCCAAAATATTCCTTAGAATGTTTTGGAGTGCAGGTTTTGTCATTGAGAAGTTCTTCAGGAGTTCTTTGTCATGAAAGTATCTTATTTCTTTATGCATTTTGAAATATAGTTTTGAAGGATACATAAGTCTGGGTTGAAAGTTGTTTTCCTACAATGCTTGAAACACTTCCCTCTGGGCTCTCCTTGTATTGAGAATTTGAGTTGAAAAGTCTACTGTAATCCTGATAGTCTTCTCTTTGTATGATTTTTTTTCTTTCCCCTACCTACTTTCAGTATTTCTTTCTTTTGTTGGATATCTGGAACCTTTATAATTATATGCCTTGGTATAGATATTTTAATATCTCTGGCTCTTGGATGCCTATATCCTTCGTTTATCTGTATGTCCAATTATTTTCCTTTTCTTGTGAAGTTTTCTGCTATTATATCTGTAAAGAGTTTTTTGATGTCTTTTGCACTGTCTCTTATTTCTTTGCTCACTCCCGTCAGGTTTATGTTATTCTTCTTTGAGTCATCTAGGAGCTGTTGGATTGATTTCTCATGATCCCTTGTCATTTTCCATAAGTTATTCCTTTCCTGTTCATTGGCTGTGAGCCCATCTGATAGGTCTGAAATTTGGTTTTCTGCTTCATTCATCCTATGTCACAAACTTTCATTCTCATTTTGATCACCTAGACCTCTGGTTAGATGGCTCAGGGTCCAGAGGCAGCCTGACTGCTTGCAGGCAGCAGAAGTCACTCTGTGGCCTCTGAGACACTTACCCAGACTCACTTGGGGGGAGTGGAGCTCGCAAAAACCATCTAACCAGAGTCAAGAGGTAGCCTGTCTGCTTGTGGGATGTAGAAGTCACTGTGCAGCCTTTGACCTGCTTACCTAGACTCACCCAGGGGGAATGGAGCTTGCAGGGTGTGTCTAACCAGAGTCCAGTGGCAGACCAGCTCCTTGCATGCAGTAGAAATCCTAGGATATTCCTTCTTTGAAGCCACCTGACCATGGGCAGACTCGTCCTAAACTGTAAACTAAATTAAACCTTTTCTCCTTTAAGTTATGAGCATTGGTTATTTTGTGAATTGACAAAAAAAAATGACTTATTTAGCAGCTGTTTTTTTTTCCAAAAAATGATGAAAGATGGAAAAAAAGATAACAATAGGGAATGTAGAAAAATAAATAATGCGAGTACTTGGAGAGGCAGGGGTTGGTCTCCACAATAATAGTTCAGTCCCTGAGAAAGCATTGTAAAATCTCTTCTTTGAGGAAACTTTTTCCTTGCTCCTGAACAATTTGCCTGATAAAAATCTATGAGATAGTAGCACATGCATTCAATGTTCAGACTGCAGCTGCCTCACACATATGAACATAGTTTTTGTCTTTTCTAAGGTTACATTGGCACAAAACAAAATTGTACCACCTGTTTCTTTTTTCCAGGCAGCTAAGTCCCTCACTCTGAAAAAGAATTAATACTCCTCAAAGAAGAGAAGTATAGCCGTTCCTGGTAGTGGCAGCGGTGGAGGCGGATTGAGGCCTGCATACCGGCCCGCTCCACCCCGAGTGGCACAGACAACTTGGATGCTCTGGGAGCCATTTCATCCCTGGCAGCAGCAGCGGTGGAGGCAGCCTGAGGCCTGCACACTGGCCCGCTCAACCCGGAGCAGCACAGACAACTCAGCTGCCCTGGGTGCCATTACGTCCCTGGCGGTGGCAGCGGAGGACTGAAGCCTGTCCACCATCCCACTCCACCCAGGAGCTGTGCAGTGAGGAATCAGGTACCGACCCCAGGTGCCATCCCTACCATGGAGGATTAAGGCCCACCGGCAGGCCCAAACCCCATCCTGGAGCTAGGTTGTGAGGACCCAGGTCTGAGAGGAGCCAGAGCCATTTCCTGTATTACTCCACACTGCAGCCATGCTGAGAGACCAGGCAAGGTAAAAAGGGGGGGGGGATCTAGCTTCTATTTTGCCATCTACTCCTAGATCCCTCTACTCACTTCTTGACCACACACCCTCCCCTATCTTCTTGTCAGAAGCAGTACGCAGAAGTAAAAAACTCTTAGGCTGCCCTATTTCTTCTCCTATACTACTATAAGAAGGTGTAAAAAGTCTCCAATGGCCTTAAAGTGTACAATTGGTATTGTTTAATATACGCCCTTTTATCCTCTATTACCCACTGGTATATATGAGGTTCTAGAGTATAGGTGATCTTCATAAATCTGCTAAGCCTATTTCACTCTCCTTCTGTCCCCCTACCTCCCTGATTCCCCAGTGACCTCTTATTGCCAAAGGGTCCGGCGGGTGCATTTATGATCTACAGGTTGTACACACATTGCTGATTAATTCTAAATTTTGGCATAGAGACATAGAGGTAACTCATAAGCTCAAAATCTCCAGAATAGGATTTAACAAAACTTTTCATTTTATTTACTGTGTTAAATACTGATATTGGTATTGATTGTATTATGGTAACAAACATGATGTGATTGTTCTGCTCAAATACCTCCCACGATGTGTCAGAACTGAGAACTCTCAAGAGTCATTACAGATTCAATGAGGACACCTGAGGAAGGTGCCACATCCAAAGACCCCAGATAATAGAAAGAAAGTGACCTGCAACAAACATTGCCCTGTCATCAGGCAAAGATAGCATTAGTAACAACGAAAGAGTAGAAATGAGAAAATATACAGAAAAACAGACAAAAAGATCACAACCACAGAGAAATTAAGAGAAAAGGGAAATAGAGCAAACTGAAATTCAAGCACCAGGACTCTTGGAGATGGTAACTAAAGCAGATTTAGTAAAATGGAAATCAGAACTCATCTCTGAGATCAAAACAGGAATACTGTCTACAGTGAAAGACATCATTAAAGAAGAGATCTGCGAGATGATAGAATCCAAGATAGCACAAGCAACTGAACCTTTTAAACAGCTTCAAGCAGAGCTGCAGGGAATGATGGAGAACGAAAGCTTGTGAAGTAGAATGAATGAAGCAGAGAACCAAATCTGAGACCTAGAGGACAGCATAGCAGCCAACGAGCAGGAAAGATATAATCTATGGAAAAGAGCAAGGGACTATGAGAAATCAATTCAACAGCTTCTAGATGACTAAAAGAAAAATAATATAAGACTGATTGGAGTCACTGAAGAAGCAGAAAACAGTGTAAAAGACATAAAAAAGCTATTGTCAGAGATAACAACAGAAAACTTCACAGAAAAAGAGATAGACATTCAGATAAATGAGGCCTATCGGATTCCAAAACACCGTGACATAAAAATATCTCCACCTGGACATATAATTATCAAGTTTCCAGATGCACAACAAAAGAATGAAATACTGAAAATAGTGAGAGAAAGGAAGAAAAATCACCTAAAAAGGGAAGCCCATTAGGATCACAGCAGACCTTTCAACACAAACACTAAACTCAAGGAGAATGTGGAGAGAAGTATTTCAAGCATTGCAGGAAAACAACCTCCAAACTAGACTGTTGAATCCTGCAAAACTATCTTTCAGAATAGACAGGGAAATAAGATACTTCCATGAAAAAGAGCACTTGAAAAACTTCACAAATACAAAATCTGCACTCCAAAACATTCTAAAGAATATTTTGAAAAAAAAAAAAAAAAGAAAATTCCATACCCATGAGACCAGGAGAGTGAATTCATTGGGGCAAACAAGAAACTAAATAGAAAAGGTGAAAAGCAAAGAAGAAAAGAACCGAGAACAGGGAAACATGGCAGCTCTGAATATATCCATATCAGTCATAACCATAAATGTCATTGGCCTCAATGGGCCAATTAAAAGACACAGACTAGCAGACTGGATCAAGAAGCAAGATCCTACAATATGCTGCATACAGGAAACACACTTAATTCAGAAGGAAACCCATAGACTGAAAATAAAAGGTTGGAAAACAATCCTCCATGCCACAGGAAACTGCAAAAAAGCAGATGTGGCTATCTTGTTTGCAGAAAAAATAGATTTCAAACATAAACTGATTAAAAAAGATAAAGAAGTCATTATATCCTCATATAAGGAACTATCCAAGAGAAAGAAATAACTATCATAAATATTTATGCAAAAAACTCTAATGCACCCAACTATATAAAACAAATGTTATTGGACATGAAAAGCCAGTTAACCATGAATACAATAGTAGTGGGGGACTTCAATACTCCACTGTCACAAATTGACAGAATAACTGGGCAAAGAATCAGTAAGGAAATACATGAGCTAAATCAAAGTTTTGAGTAAATGGACTTATTAGATGTCTACAGAATTTTTCACCCTACACAGTGAGAATATATGTTCTTCTTAGCTGCTCATGGATCATTCTCCAAAATAGATCATATTCTAGTCCATAAAACAAGCTTAAGTAAATGCAAAGGAATCGAAGTAATCCCCTGCATACTATCAGACCATAGTGCCTTGAAACTGGACCTGAATAGCAGAAGAAATTCCAAGATCCTCACAAACACATGGAAATTGAAAAACACTGTTAACCAACCAATGGGCCAGAAAACCAATTAAAGAAGAAATTAAACAGTTTCTACAACTAAACTACAACCTCAGCACAACATACAGGAATTTATGGGGCACAGTGAAAGCAGTTCTATGAGGGAAATTCATAGCAGTGAATACCTACACTCGGAAAGTAGAGCAAACTGAAATAAACAATCTAATGATGAACCTCAGACATTTAGAAAAAGAGGAGCAAAACAAACCAAAAGCACATACTAGAGAGGAAATTATAAGGATCAGAGCAGAAATTAATGCAATGGAGACAAAGAGAACAATACAAAGAATCAATGAATAAAAGAGTTGGTTCTTCGAAAGGATAAATAAGATCAACAGACCCTTAGCCAACCTTATCAAACAAAGGAAGGAAAAGGCTCAAATCCATGAAGGAATGAAAATGGGGGAAATCAGCACAGATCCAGAAGAAGTCCAAAGTATAATAAACATGTACTTTGAAAATCTATACTCCAAGAAGATGGAAAATCTAGAAGAAATGGATACACTCTTAGACTCATATGAACTTCCAAAGCTGAATGAAGAGGATATAAAAATGTTAAACAGGGCTGGAGATTTAGCTCAGTGGTTCCAGTACCTGCCTCGCAAGCGAAAGGTCCTGAGTTTGATCCTGGTAACCACATACAATGCTGGGCGTGGTGAGTCATGCCCACCAGCAATCAATACCACATACTACAGTGTGGGGCATGGTGGCTCATGCCTGTAATCCCAGCAATCAGGAGGAAGAGACAGGAGGAGTGCTGAGTTCGCAGTGGCTTGCCTGGGCTCCAGAGTTAGGTCAGGGCCAGGCTGAAATACAAAGCGAGACCCTGTCTCAAAAAAAAAAAAAAGTTAAACAACCCGATATCAATCTGTGAAATTGAAAAGGTAATAAAAATCCTACCAACAAAGAAAAGCCCTGGTCCTGACGGCTTCACTGCTAAATTCTACAAAACTTTTAAAGAAGAGTTAATACCAGTACTTCTCAATCTCTTTAATGAAATTGAAAGGGAAGCAGTACTCCCAACATCATTCCTTGAAGCAACCATCACCTTGATTCCAAAGGCAGGGAAAGATCCCACCAAAAAAGAAAAGTACAGGCAAATCTCTCTAATGAACATTGACACAATATCCTCAATAAGATACTTGCAAACAGAATTCAGAGAGTTACCAAGAAATTCATACACCCTGATCAGGTCAGATTTATCCCAGGAATGCAAGGCTGGTTTAACATATGCAAATCAATCAACGTAGTACACTTTATTAACAGACTCAAAGACGAAAACCATATGATTATCTCAATAGAAGCAGAAAAGCATTTGACAAAATGCAACACCCATTTATGATCAAAACCCTACAGAGAATTGGAATTGATGGACTTTATATCAATTTAATACAAGCTACTTATGAGAAACCAACAGCCAGCATCATACTTAATGGGCAAAAACTGAAACCTTTTACACTAAGATCAGGAACAAGACAAGGATGTCCGTTGTCTCCACTCCTGTTCAATATAGTGTTGGAAACATTAGCCATAGCAATCAGGCAGGACAAAAACATAAAAGCAATAAAGATAGGAAAGGAAGAAGTTAAACTGTCATTATTTGCTGATGATATGATACTCTGTTTAGAGGATCCTAAAAATTCAACCAAAAGACTACTAGACTTAATTACCAGATTTGGTAGTATTGCTGGATACAGGGTTAATGCTCAAAAATCAACAGCCTTTGTCTACACAAACAACAGACTCACTGAAAGAGAAATTAGGGAGTCCATCCCTTTCACAGTAGCACCCAGAAAAATGAAATACCTAAGAATCAACCTAACAAAGGAAGTGAAAGACCTCTACTCTGAAAACTATAGGACTCTGAAAAATGAGATAGAAAAGGAAATCACAAAGTGGAAAGATATCCCTTGTCCCTGGGTAGGGAGAACCAACATCCTCAAAATGGCTATTTTCCACAACTACTATACAGATTCAATGCAATTCCCATTGAAATTACAACACTATACTTCACAAAAGTAGAGAAAATAATACAAAAATTCATCTGGAAACACAAGAATCCTAGAATAGCAAAAGCAATTCTAAGCAACCACGACATGGCAGGGGAGATTACAATCCCCAATTTAAAACTCTACTGTAAACCACTGTAATAAAAACTGCATGGTACTGGCAAAGTAATAGACCAGAGGACCAGTGGAATAGATTAGAAGATGCAGAAACAACCCCAGATACTCTAAGCCACCTTATCTTTGACAAAGGAGCCAAACATCCTCAATGGAGGAAAGACAGCCTCTTTAACAAATGGTTCTGGAAAAGTTGGGCTTCAACTTGCCAAAAGCTAAAACTAGACCTATCTCTTTCACAATACACAAAACTAAACTCACAATGGATACAAGACTTAAACATTAAAAGAGAAACAATAAGCCTGCTGGAAAACAGACTAGGTAAAACTCTTGGAGACATTGGCTTAGGCAGAGACATTATGAATAAAATCTCTATAGCACAAGAATCAGCAGAAAGAATCAACAAATGGGACTCATTCTACTGAAAAGCTTCTGCACAGCCAAAGAAGTTGCTGGCACTGCTAGAAGACAACCAACAACATGGGAAAAAAATCTTTACTAGCTGTTTATCAGACAAAGGGCTATTATCTACCATATATAAAGAACTCAACAGATCAGCCTCCCCAAGTTTAAAGACCCAATTCAAAAATGGGCATCTGAAATGAACAGAAACTTCTCAGAGGCAGAGGTTAAAGCAGCTAAGAAACAAATGAAGAAATGTTCAACATCACTGGTCATTCGAGAGATGCAAATGAAAACAACACTGAGATTTCATCTCACTCCACAAAGAATGACCGCTATTACAAAATCAACCAACAATAAATGCTGGTGAGGCTGTTGAGAGATAGGAACCCTTCTCTACTGTTGGTGGGATTGCAGACTTGCTCAACCATTGTGGAGAACCGTGTTGACATTTCTCTGAAAACTACTAAATCCATTTGACCCTGTCATCCCCCTGCTAGGAATATACCAAAAATAACTTAGAAAATCACAGTGGAAAGACAGATGTACACCCTTGTTCATAGCAGCTCATTTCATGATAGCTCAATCTTGGAAACAACCCAAATGCCCATCAACTGGAGATTGGATAAAGAAGATATGGATTTTTATAAAATAGAGTACTATTCTGCCATAAAGAATGACAAGATTGATTCATTTATGTGCAAATGGATGCAGCTGGAGGACACGCTAAGGCGTGAAATCAATAGAGCACAGATAGGCAAAAACCGGATCTTCTCTTTGATATGAGCACTGGTAGATGCAAATGAGCTCTAGTAGTATGACAGTCTTTAGAATGGGAAATTTTCAAAGGAAATTTGGTGTGGGGATGTAATGAGGGGAAGGAATAAATATGATTCTGAAAGAAAATAAAATAACATTTATATAGGGGGTGGGGAAGTGTGGGTGGAGATATGTAAAGATGAGAATTGACTGTGTTATATATTGGTGCAAATTCCCCAATGTTATGTGTTATTGTGAGATGTATGCAAATTGTACTAATAAAGAATGCAATAAAAAAAGAAGTTTAATGTACATCGTACATTTTCCTATGGTTTTGAGCTTAAATGTTCCCCACAAGTTCACAGAGAAAAGCACTAGCTTCCAGATGTGGTGCTCTTGAGAGGTGATGGAACCTTTAAGAGACAGAGCCTATTAGAAGGAAGTTAAGGCCAGACATTTAGCTCAGTGGTTCTGGCACCTGCCTCACAAGTGCAAGTTCCTGAGTTGATCCCCAGTAACCACATACAATGCTGGGCATGGTGACTCATGCCCACCAGCAGTCAATACCACATACCACAGTGTCGGGCATCCTGGCTTACCCTGTAATGCCAGCACTTCGGAGGCAGAGACATGTGGATTGCTGAGTTCAAGGTTTGCCTGGGCTACATAGTGAGCTCAGGGCCACCGTGAACTATAAAGTGAGACCCTGTCTAAAACAACAAAAAAGGATGTTAAGTCTTTGAAGGATTTGAGCTTGAAGAGGATTAGGGTACCTGAGCCTTCTTTTCTCTCTTCTTTCTGACTACCTCTAAGTGAACATGTTCTTTGAGATGCTATCCTATCTTTCTATTGCCCCCAAAGCAATATAGTCAGCTGACCATGGATTGAAATCTCAGAAATCATGAGCAAAATAAATCTTACTTCATTTTAAGTTATATCATGTCTTTTAACACAGTGATGGAAATCTGACATAAATCCTTAAAGTAAATTGAGACCTTTTAAGAAATGCACATTTGGGCTGGAGGGTTAGCTCAGTGGTTCCAGTGCCTGCCTGGCAAGCACAAGGTCCTGAGTTCAATCCCTAGTAACCACATACAATGCTGGGCGTGGAGACTAACGCCCACCAGCAATCAATACCACATACCACAGTGCCGGGTGTGGTGGCTCATGCTTGTAATCCCAGCATTTGGGAGGCAGAGACAGGAGGATTGCTGAGTTTGAGGCTTGCCTGGGCTACATAGTGAGCTCAGAGCCAGCCTGAACTACAAAGTGGGACCCTGTCTCAAAAAAAAAAAAAAATGCACATTATCCACCTTGGACCTTCTCCTTATCTACTCTGTGGGAGGCTATTATGGAATCCTCCTGGTGGAAACACTTTCTGGTTATATTAATAATACTATTGACCTTACTATTTGGTCCATGTATCCTTAACTGCTCTCTTATTTTTGTGTCCTCTAGACTAAAGATGTTATGCCTACCCAAGCTCACAACACATGGAGTCTATCAAGTGCTTTTTAGATAGACCCTCTGTGGAGTGACCCTGACTGCCTTTACAACTATGCCCCTATCCAGCGTGAAGAAGTTAGATCAGTCTTTGTCCACTGTCCTTCATGGCAGGTTGGGTACCTCTTCAGAGGGGGGTAATATTATAGGTAGACAAGCCAGCTAGACATCTATAAGCAGATAGATAGGGTTGGGCCTTGAAAGACTTGGAAAAAAGAGGACCCTTCTGAAGTTCAAGGAGAAATTACACTACAGGAAGGTCAAGATCTGGATCCAGCCCCTCCTTGCAATACAGGAATTACAAAATCCCCAGATAATGGGCCAGGACCTTGAATAATTGGAGGAGTCTCCTGATAAGAATGCTCCTCTAGGGCTTGATTCCTCACTGGTGGCCCTATTTTTGAACACACCCACCTCTTACTATAAAATTCCCCTGAAAGAAGAAATCCTTGGGTTAGCCACTTTCCAGTTTCCTCCTTCTGTCTCTCTTAGGCAGAAGCTCTTTCAATAAAATTTTCCTACTAAAAAAAAAAAATATATATATATATATATATATATATATATATATATATATATATATATACACATTTACACACACACACACACACACACACACACACAAGAGCAGTCCAAACACACACACAAAAAAAAGAATGAAAGATTCCATAAGGGCTGTGCAGAAATGTATATAGTAAAAAGTCAAGCAGTTTCATTTATAGCACTGTGGTTTTTCTGTAATGTAGTTTCAACAGGATGTGATTTTAGTTTTTCCAAATGCTACACAATAGATACTTGTGTTAGACAAAGTGTGAACCACCTAATGCAGTTTAGAGATGCATAACCTAATCCTTAATCTCCCCTAGTCTTCCTTACATTTAATTTGCTGTTGCCTAAATTATGACTTCTTTGTTTTTGGCGAGCTTCTGTTAATTTTTATGATTTGCACTTATAGCTATGTGTATTGCACAGATTAGGTACTGGAACACTAAACATTTATACTTGAAAATGACAGCCTTAAATGCTTATATCAGTCACAAATCTAGGATGTATTGTCTTTGTATGTGAGGTTTGTAGAGATTTTTTTTTTAAATACAAGCATCATCTTATACATTGAGTGGAGAGTCTTCTGGACAACTAGTCAGAAGCTTCCTCTCAGAACTGAACATTGGATATTTTCCTTCTCTCAAGAAATGGTGGTTCACACTATCATGGCCTTATGCATCCTCAAATAGAATCCTTTGTACTTTCTTTTTTAATTGTGGTCTATTTTTTAATTAGAATTGAAAGTGTGTAAATCAATTAACATATTATCTAAGTTGTCCAACACATAGAATAAAGGAACTAAAACAGTAAATCATGGGCCAGAGATTTAGCTCAGCAGTTCCAGCACCTGCCTCACAAACACAAGGTCCTGAGTTTGATCCTGGTAACCACCTACAACAATGCTGGGCGTGGTGACTCAAGCCCACCAGAAATCAGTACCACCCACCACAGTGCCGGGCGTGGTGGCTCACGCCTGTAATCCCAGAATTTGGGAGGCAGAGGCAGGAGGATTGTTGAGTTTCAGGCTTGCCTGGGCTACGTAGTGAGCCCAGGACCAGCCTGAACTATAAAGTGAGACCCTATCTCAAAAAAAAAAAAAGACATTAAATTGCTATACTTTCTTAAAACAAATAAACAAAAAATCTATGAAAGAAATTTCAAGGTGTGATTTTTAGCTGTTGCAGGACCTGAGTCTCAGATTTCTCACATGTATGAAATTACTAAGCTTCATTCATGTAAGAAATTTGGTTTTACAAAGTATTCTATGGGCACTTATGGACATATTTATAATGTCACTATGAAATATGATTAAAGTTTATCTTTCCTATAATATAGAATCAAGTAAAGAACAAAATAATTTATTATGTTTGCAAAACACAGGAAAAGCCAAGAGCCTACTGTTTACTGTTGTAAAAATTATATAATACAAGAAAATCTAAATTTATGAAATCAAAAAGGAATACCAAATTTTATTAAAAATTTGTTTTTGTGCTTTTCCCTATGTAATTTATCTATAGTACCTAAGTGCAATTTTTTGATGAACAAAAATGTTGGACCAGGAAATAGCAGAAAATACTTTCAAATAAAAATCAAAATTCTGAAGATGTATAAGGAAACACTAAAGAAAACATGCCCCAGATGTAGAAGTCTAAAACTTTAAGTCTACATTGGGTTTTGAATAACTGACGTAGTCTAAATTAAACAAGATTCCCAGTTAGAATTCAGCTCCCTGCTGAAGCAAATATATATAAGCAAATATATATATATATATATATATATATATATATATATATATATTTCTACTATTTTCACCAAAGTTAATAAAAATCCATTAAAGAGGGAAAACTAAGCTTCCCAAAAGTAAGCAAAAGCAAAATCTCAGTTTTTTTTTTTTTTGAAGGAGAACTAATCTCTAGATTTGGGTTACAGGTCTCCACATACATATATATGTAAATGAGTGTAGTTGGGTGATAATTATGATCTACATTAAGTTGAGCATGAAGTGATTAAATATAGCTGCACTCAGCTCCACTGGTGTGCAGATATTGGAAGTTTAATGATATGTGAAATGATTACTATCACCCTAACTTTATACAGAGGAAATTGAGGCATACACATAAAATTTTTATGCATAAAAACTTATGACACATACAATGATCAGTACACTCTTATTTTTAAGCATGATTAAGTTCTAAAAATTCTCTAATTTCAGGAATTCTATTTCTATGCTTTTATGCTAAAATTTTTATCAGATGAGATACTGTGAATAAAACAAATACTTAAAATTCCACATCTACAGTAATTTCAGAGAAAAAAGAGACAAGTGTCCTTGCAGAAAAGCTAATTTCTCCAGAGCTACCTCTAGTTGTAGTTTCTTCTCTTTAACAAATTCTTCACTTCATACCTTCATTTGTGGCATTCAAAGGCATTTGGACAGTAACTTGAAGAAATGGAAGATTAGGTTGCAGATGCAAATTAATTTTATGCACTAGTACTACTGATCTCTGAATTAAGATAAATACAGTATAATCAATGAGAAAGACATATTTCTGAGACCAAAGCAACTGGATTCTAATTCTAGCTCTGATATACATGGACCATGAACCAGGACAACTAACACCATTCTTTGGCCTTTATTTGTGAAATAATATCATTAGTCTAAAAAATTTAGAACTCCTATCTAGATTAAAATTATGCACATAAAAATAGCTGCCATCAAAAGTATTATTTCGGCTGGGTGTGGTGGCTCATGCCTGTAATCACAGCACTCGGGAGGTAGAGGAAGGAAGATTGCTGAGTTTGAGGCTTGCCTGGACTACATAGTGAGCTCAGGGCCAGCCTGAACTACAAAGTGAGACCTTGTCTCAAAAAACAACAACAAAAAAAAACTGAAAAGTATTATTTCCCCTTGACAAGATAAAGTATACAATGTACCAATAAAGATAAAAAATAAAATTTAAAGCTGGCATGGCTGTGGGGAGAAAGGAACTCTTCTACACTGTTGGTGGGATTGCAGACTTGTGCAGCCATTGTGGAGATCTGTGTGGAGATTTCTCAGAAAACTAGGACTACAGGTCCCATTTGACCCTGCTATACCCTTGCTAGGAATATACCCAAAAGAACTTAAAAACTCACATTGGAAAGACAGATGTACACCCTTGTTCATAGCAGCTCAATCTTGGAAACAACCTAAATGTCCATCAACTGGAGAGTGGATAAAGAAGATGTGGTTTTTTTTACAAAATGGAGTATTACTCTGCCATAAAGAATGACAACATCAATCCATCTAGGTGCAAATGGAGACATCTGGAGGATATACTAATAAGTGAAATCAATAGATCACAGATAGACAATTCCCAGATCTTCTCTTTGGCATGAACACCTGTAGATGCAAATGAGTTCTAGAAAGTAGGACAGCTTTTATAGAGTGAAATATTTCTATAGGAAACTTGTTGTGGGAATGTGATGAGGGGAAGGAATAAATATGATACAGAAAGAAAATAAAAGAGCATGTATAAAGGAGGGAAGAGGGGGGAGTGGGTAGGGATATGGGTAAAAATGAGAATTAACTTGTGGCATATACTGGTACAAATTTCCCAATGTTATATGTGATTTTGAGATGTATATAAATTGTACCAATAAAGAATTCAATTAAAAATAAATAAATAAATAAAATTTAAAAATGGTCTTGGTAAAATCTTAGATGACAGAAAACAATTAAAAGACTGAAACAACCAAGAAGCAATAAATTGAATAATTTTTTGCATAGGTGTTAAACATACTGCATTAATATTTAACTGCTTTCTGGTATAATTCATACCTAAAAATCTGGCAAAGACTCTGTACTCAGTTGGGGTTGTTGGAAGATGACTGGATTACCAAATCAGTACAGCTGACTTGCTCTTAGGAGGTAGGCTTTTGTTGAAAAGGATCTCAACAGGTGCGCCCTGGAAGAGTAGGACTCCTTTCCAATTCCTATTTTCCTTCTCGCTTCCTAGCTGGTATAAGGTGAGCAGCTCTTCTCTTCCCAGGCCTTTCACGATGTCATCCTGCCTTACAACCAGCCAACAATGGAATACAAATTTGAGCCAAATAAACCTCACCACCTTGAAACTGGGGGAGTTATATATTATGTTCTACTGATGAGAAAGTGATTGAATCATTTTCAAAAAATAATAAATTCCAGACAGAAGTTTTCACTTGAAATTTCTCACTGATAATTTAAAAATTAGCAATATCAAATATATAATATCACTACCAGTTCAATAAGTAATAGCACCAAAAAAGGAGGAGGGAAAATGTTGAAGTGTAAGTCTAACCAAATATGGTTAGGATATACATGATAAATCCTGCAAAAAGACAAATGAGTGATTCATTGAACTGTACAGAATAAAGTGAATTTTACTATATGTAAACATAAAACTAAATTTTAAAAATATAATAAAAATTAGGTTCCATAACTCATTTTTCATAAAATGAAACAATTATCTTTCCACTTTTGTTAATTGTGTCAAATCAGTGCATTGCTGGCAACACTTTGAAGTACAGTAAATGTTCCCTGTTATAAACAAACTTACATAGTTGCCAATGGGACAAATATACCTGCCATAACTGACAAATGATAACCATTATAGCACAGCTTTATTACACATGCCATGGAAGAAGAATCAAGGCAATCTTTAACCAGTTCTTCTGTGGTCATAGTTGAAGAGAATATTAAAAGTTAAAGGCTAGATAAAGGAGTAGCCATATGTGATAACCATATTCCAAGGAAGGTAGAGACTATCAGAAATTGTATGAGCAACAACCCCTTCATTCCCATTTTTCATGTTATCCAGATCTTTGAGAAGAAAAAAAAAAGTAGCCTTTCCTAGCACTGGTGTTCACTCTTATTCAAGGGAACCAAGTAACACACCCCCCTTTACATTTTCTTGTCACCAATATTGCTATCATGACCAGTAACTTCCCAACTGCTAAAACTAACAAGACCTTCTTAATTCTCATCTAGAAACTAGAAGATTTGCATCTACTGACACATTCTACTTCTCAATGCTTTTATTATTTCATGTTCCATTGATTTGATCCTCGTTCTCATTGTATCACTTCAATCACTTCTCATGCTCCATAGTAGCCATGCAAATGGCACCTGTAGGTCTTCAATTACAGGAGACATAACTGACTTGAGTTCTCTGATATAACTGCTGTATTT
Organism: Thryonomys swinderianus; assembly: GCA_004025085.1. Lineage (NCBI taxonomy): Eukaryota > Metazoa > Chordata > Mammalia > Rodentia > Thryonomyidae > Thryonomys > Thryonomys swinderianus. The sequence goes on along the minus strand of PVIC010032720.1, from coordinate 2,278 downwards.
GTTTCAAAATCCTACTTCCCACAGTTTTCTTTAGGTCAATAACTGTGCAGCAATGACACCAATTTAGTTCCCTCACAAGAAAATCAGTTTTTGTAAGTGAAGATTTTATATCATAGTAAACAGGATTCTTAATAAGCACTTTAAAATGCACCAAATTCTTACTGTCAGATTAATTTTGTCAATGTTTCCTAAACTGTGACTCAGTGAATATTTATTCCAAATCATGATACAGTAAGCTCTGCTGTAACATGACATAATACATGTTCCTTAATAACAACTCATGTGCTATAAAAAAAACCAGTAAATCCAAGGCCAGCCTGAATTATATAGAGGTCCTTTCTCAATAATAATAGTCTTATTAGTGACTGTTAGTTTTCATATGTAGATGCTCTCTTAGAACCTTTTTTTGTGAGGCAGGACCTTTAAAAAGTGACTGAAATAGGTCAGAGGATTTAGCTCAGTAATGGTGCTGCCTGCTTTGCAAGTGCAAGGTCATGAGTTCAATTCTTGTGCTGCAAAAAAAAAAAAAAAAAAAAAAAAAAAAAAAAAAAAAAAAAAAAAAAAAAAAAAAAAAAAAAAAAAAAAAAAAAAAAAAAAAAAAAAAAGAAAAGAAAAGAAAAAAAGTGACTCATGGGGTTTCTCTAGCAAAATGTGATTTTAGGAGGTAGAGTCTGGTGAGAAAGAGTGATTTGGTCAGGGCTGTGATAATATGTCCCTCTGCATTTCTTCCTTTTCTTTCCACTTTATTTTCACCAGGATATGAACAGCTTTCCTCTCCTTCCTCCATGTTACTTCTGCCCTGGAGCCTACCAACTATAGACTGAAACTCATAGAAAGGTGAGGCAAAATAAATCTCTTCTCTTTTATGCTATGAGCATTGTGTATTATGACTCACCAAGGAGAACATGACTAGAAAGATACATTACAAAAAGGCAAGGTGCAAAATGATTAAAATAGCATATTTTACACATGCATAAATCTATAAAAATGTAGACTTTAAAAGGAAAAAGACTCTCAGAAATGTGGTCTGGGAGTAGTGAAGAAATGACAAGGTAAAGATTATCTGAAAATGCAAAGGAAGTTGGGATGACTGTGCCTCACAGCACAACAAGTAAAAGTGAGCTGAGGTAGCTGACAGAAGTTTGGGGGTCAGGGAGTTGTGTCTTCTTATGTTTCTCAGTTCAACTAGGTGCAATTTTACATATTCACTTATTGTTTCTCTGCACAAAATTATGCAAAACAAACCCAAAATATTCTTAATGCTCAAAATGTTCCCTGATATATGGCAATTAAGTTTGGAACAAATTTACATTTCAGAATAAACATTATAGTAGAACTGAGCATAATAGTAGGTACTTTAAAAATACAATGGGTAAAGAAATATATTCTAATATATTTAGGAAGTAAGTGGGTTAAGCAATTTTTTTTTTTGGTAAGACATTTCAGAAATTATATATGCTAATGCAAACTGAAACTTCCAGAGGAACATGAATTGGCCATATTTTCCAAAATGACTTTGGAATATTTTCTCTCCTTTTCTGAGTGGAAAAACCATTAACATTCCCAGCAAATAGTGTTCCATGTAGCATAGTTTCATAAAGAGTTCTTTGTACTGTTTTTTTTTTATTCATTGTTATTACTATATGTTTGAAGTATATAATGTTTACATTGTTTGGAGGGAGTTGCTACATGTACATATCACATATTTATTAACTTTTTTCAGTCCCTTTTTTTCTCCTCCTTTTACCTCTTGGTTCCCTTCCCATTTGAGAAAGATCTCCCTGCTTCTCATTATCTATCATTTATTTTGCTCTTTATTTATATTTTGGATTTATGTTTTAGATTTCTCATATAAGAAAATCATGTAATATTTAAGCTCATGTGTCTAATTTATTTCACTTAACATTGCAGTCACAAGGTTTTCATATTTATTGTTATAAAACAGAAGATAAATATTTTTCTCAGAACAGAAAATTTATGGTACAATTTTGTGTGAATTTTGAAACCTATAATACATTTTCAAAAATACTATCAATGTGTCTAATATTGCTGATTGTGTAACTGAACACATAACCAAGGTCTTATAAAACTTTATGCCATAATTTCAATTTTATGTGCATGATTTTCTATTTCAGTATGATCCAAATGTCTACAAATAAAATGTTTTATTGTGAAAAATAAAAGAATCATTAATTTTGTACTCAGTAGTTTACTTAATGTCTCTAAATTTACATTTTTCTTCAAATTTTCAACTAATTCTTTTCATTCTTCCATTTTT
>PVIC010032719.1:0-20540 GCA_004025085.1 Thryonomys swinderianus | reverse complement strand
AAAAAAAAAAAAAAAAAAAGAAGTCACCTTGGCAAAGACGGTTTCACAGAGGTCACACTGAAGCTGGTTAAGGAGGGAATTGGAGCCATCTCTCAGGGAGTCTGGCTGTGGCAAGAGAGGAAACAGCTAGAGCCATGGCCAGAGTGAGAGGGCAGAGCCACAGACAGGAGTTAGACGCTTGTTAGGCTGGGAGAGGTAATGTGTGCTTTGAAGTCGAGTAACTTCTATGAAAACCACCCGGCAGGCTGGACTCCATCTCAGACCAGTGAAACCACAGCTTCCAAAGGGCGAAGCCCAGGCCCTGACCCTGTTTTAAATATCCATAGGTTGAGAACTACAACACTAATCCTTGGGAGAGATCGGCAGTCAGTCTTAAAGATCAATTCGTGTAGAGAACAAAGGCCCCGTGATCATCTTATCCCACCCGTTGGTAGATTAGAAGCGGAGGCTACAGGCTTGGGCATCTCGGAAGACCCAGAGGTATAGGTAAGTTATATAATCTCCATTTTCTATCTAATCCCCCTTTAGGAAATAATAAAAGCACATGTATCATACAGTTACTATGCGGACTGAATGGATTAATAACTACAAAATGTCTTGCTGACTCAGTAGGAGGTCTGCCGGAGCAGGTGTATTTGCTCCTGTCCCTCCTTATGCCTCCCCGACAGAGAGGATAGCCTGGACTTCCACCTAAAGCTCAGAAGGGCCTCCAGTCGAAAACGTGGCTGGTCCTTCCCTCGGCATAAGTCTTTCATTGGCTACACCTTCCGGTCTGTCTTGCGTAGCCCTGGGCCTGAGTTTGTCATTCTCTCCCCCAGGGAGTTCGCACCCCGCGTCCCCTGGGCTGGGGCTGGGTGCTACTGCTGTGACAGGGGCTACCATCACATGTGACCAAAGGTACACCGATCAGGACACAAAGACTTCACGAGTTAGACTCCTGTTGCTGTTTGTCTTTTGTTCCCCCAACTCAGGTTTTGGGGTTCCTTTGGCTGGTGACAGGGTGAACCTCTGTCTTCAGCTGTGTAAATGGTCGGTGTGTGTAAGTTTCACAACACAGCCTTCATAGTGGAGAGGTTGGAGGCCTCATGATGAAGGGGTCTTTATCCTCAGACCCAGTAGCACGACCTTGAGCTCTAGACCACGAGTATCACTTGCTACCGGAAGTGATCTCAACCTTTGCACTTTTGCTCCTTGACCTGAAGCGATTGCTCTTGGCCCTCAAACCAGGCTCTGAAACACCCAAGGAAGAAGAGGAACTGGTGACAGAAACAGAGTTTGAAGCAGACGTTCAGGAAGAGAGTGTCTGTACAGGTTGGGGTACTCAAGAGTCTAGTGAAAGAACCAGGCATGGTGGCTCACGCCTATGATCCCAGCACTCAGGAGGCAGAGGCAGGAGGATTGCTGTGAGTTCAAGGCTTGCCTGGGCTACATAGTGAGCTCAGGCCCAGCCTGAACTCCAGAGTAAAGATCCTGTCTCAAAGACACATAACCAACTAGCCAATCAAACAAAACAAAGTCTAGCAGAGGAGAGGGTGGGAGCCCCACTGTTCGGCCATGGGCGGGCACATAAGGGTGAAGAGTGTGGCCTGTGAAGCAAGAAATTCCCAAAGCAAGTCCCAGAAGCAGGAGCAAGTTCCCAATGCTCTGAGAGTCTCATGTGACAGCAACGGCAGCTCCTACTCTCTCCGTGCTTGGTACATGGTGTGTGGGGGGGTGGAATATTTCAAAGTGGTGGAGCATTAGACGTGGCGTCTGCCTTTGACCTTGTGGCCCACGAGGGCTGCAGCACGTCTTCTCTGAGACAGGCTGTGAGAGCCTGAGCAGTGCAGCCTCACCCCGGCACAAGGAAAACCACCCTTTCCAGGGCCAGAAGCAGGACTCAGAGCACACACACAAACAGCGGGGCTCCGTCGGGAGCCTCATTTTGCTCCTGGGACCCCACATTCTCCATCTGTCCTCTGGGTGAACGTGACAGGAGATTGACTTTTGAAATAGGAAATCTGTCGCTGAGAGAAATGAAGGTTTCATCTTAGCCCATTTACTGTGCAGGGATGGAGATGGCGCTTGGGAGCCGCACCGGCCCAGACTGTTTGGAGGCGCTGCCCTGTCAGTGTGCAGGACTTCGCCATGGACATCTTCTCTGGTCTTTTCAGGCATCATTTCGGCCTCTTGTCAATGTCAGGGCCCTGCGTGGTGTCCCCCAGCTTGATAATGGCTGTGTAACCATGGCTACGTGGCCCAGGGTATCTCTACCACAGTAAGGAGAAAATCCCAGGGCTCACAAGGACCATCTAGGGCAGCGGTGGCAGCAGTGGTGACAGGAGCAGCGGGATGGTTGCCCATATTAATCTCTGTAGGTAGGCGATCTAGGGAATGTCACCTTAGCTGCATGGGTTTATAAAATGAAAGTATTATGGAAGATGAGTAGTTTCCAAGCGTACATCTAACCTTTATTAAAATATCTTGGTTGCCTATCACCACACAAATAATAATGCAGCACAGTACAATACAATACAATTGAGACAAAAAAAGATCTGCTTTTCCCATGGAAAACTTCAATAGTGATACACAGAAAAAAAGACAGTCATAACCCTGTGTATACTAGGCTCCTTCTAGATCCCCTGTACACCCATGTTCGCCCTCACTGAGGCCGACGACAGCTCCCACGTGTGCCCTGCTCCTGCCCAGCAGGTGCCTTGTGTCTGCGCCTCATTCCCTCCTCACCTTCATCCTGCGTGGGAGGTGCAGACCATGGTGGCAGTGGCCCCCGCTGGGAGCTCAGGCCGCTCTACTAGCCAAGTCACCCGGGAACCCATGTCGCGCAAATCTTCATCGCCTTCGTTGTCAATTATTCTAATCTGAACTCCGTGGAGCTTAAACATTTTACAGTGGGAGAAAAACTCATAACATTTTCCAAATTATTCCCCCTCCAAGGCTAAAACCAAAGTTTCAATGGCTTAATCAAATCTCAGTGGCATCTCAGTGCTCAGAGAAGACAAGGTGGCTTCCCCCCGAGGCCAGCTAGCAGCACAAGCCCACCCTGGCACTGTTGTCAACTGAGGGGAGGCAGCGCAGAGCAGGATCTGTATTCCTCTATTTTCAGGTGATACCACAAAATTCCCAAGGGTGGGTAATGTATAGAGAAAGGGGTTTATTTAGCTCTCAGTTTGGGAGGTTGAAAATCCAGCTGGGTGTCCCCGCCTGTTTGAGCTCTGATGAGGACCTCTTTGACTACATTACCACATGGTGGACGGCATCACAGTAGCAGCATGTACAAGAGGGATAGCTCACATGGCAAGGAAGGAAGCCAGTGGGGTGCAGGGCCCAGGCTTGCTTTTACAGCAGCGTGTGCTTGTGGGAACTAACTACCAACCAATGGGACTTGCATTACCCCCTTCTAAGGCTGTCCTCCCAATGGCCTAGCCACCTTCTTCTAGATCTCGCTTCTTACAACACCCACCACCTTAATACTGCCACATGACAGACCGAGCCTTCGGCACAGGAAGCTTTCGGGGACACGCTCAACCCATAGCAGTCCCTAACACTTCCATTTCAAAGAATTCATCTATATACGGCAATGAGGCTTCACATCGTGCCACATTTTACACCTCATGAGCTCCTTTAAAGCGTCACGGGTGGAGCCAGTGTGGTGACATGACACCTGTAATGCCAGCAGTTGTAGTGCCAAAAACAGGATAATCTTTTGAGCCTAATACTTGGAGACCAACCTGGGCAACACAGTGAGGCCCCATCTCAGAAACAAAATGAACAAATAAATATTCGAGATCATTTGCTCCTGACCACAGCCTTGTAAGGCAGGAGTAAAGCAATTTATTATTATCTTCACACTGCCAGTGAAGAAACTGAGGATGCAAGAGATGAAATAACCTCTTCCCAAGACCCAATGCCTGGGTCTGAGCTCACATCTAAGTGCAGGGCTTCCTCCACAAATCCCACAGCACCTCTCTATTCATGTGGCTGCCTCTTTCCATAAAGGGTGGTACCTAATTTTGCATCGATGTCCCTCAAGTGTGTTGGCTGCCTCAGAGAAGTGATATGATTTGATCCTTTGGTTTGACAGAATGATCTGCCAATGTAACTGTTCTATATATTAATGGTTTCTGTTATGCTTTCTACAAACGATATTATAATAATATTAATGGAAATCTAAGGGGAAGGCAAATTCACCAAACCTGCTACCCACAACGAACCGAGTTGATTTTTTCACAGTTGTCTCCCAATTGTCCACCATGTGCGAGTATATTTTTACAGAGTTTGCACAGCTCAGCATACAAAGATTTTTTTATTGTGCCTGTTGCGTGTTATACCTTCATAGAAGCACTGCCTATACTGCTTACTAGTTTTTATGATTAGCTCTCACATGGTTCTACAATATTTCAGTAAAATCAGATGTGCCATATTTAGCCATTTCTCTGTAGTTGGACAGTGGCCATTGTAGTTTACAGCTGCTTTTTATTTCCTTATAGTTTAGACCAGAAATTATGGAAACATTACTACTGGCCCCAGCCCCTAGCCCCCAAGGTCCATGCCTCTGCTTCCAACACATCTGTCAGTTGTGAGCAAACTATTTTGTTTGGTTGTCTAGAATTTTAACTTCATTCATACCTTCCCATGGATTCACTAAGTCTGGTTAGACACTATGTCTTCAGGAAGAATGTCCCAAGGGGTAACATGCCAACTGCCTCGCTGCCATTTTAGCTACTATCATACCGGTATCAAAGATGGTGAGAATTCAAAGACTTGTGAAGATAAAAGGGTCAGGTCAAATGTAAAAATGTCTTGCAAATTTCATAAATTCCCTTATTTTGTTTAGATACAGAGGCAGAAAACTGAATTCATTTTCATCTTGAAGCAAAGGTCACCTTGCTCGCAGTGCTGACACGTCTGCTTGGGCGGAAGGGGATGTTCTGTCTGGATCTGAAGCCTCTCTCAACACCTGGTTGAGTCTTAAATCCAAACATCTCCAACTTTCCTGCTGGCTCAGGTACCTCCCACCATAGCTTTTGGGCCCAAGATGGAGCTTCTACTGGTTCAGTTATTCCAACAATACAAACATGCCATCAAATAGACATATGATGAAACTTCTACCAAGCTGGGTATCACAGTCCTTGTTGCTATGGAGATTTGCTTTCTCTACCAAAATGGTCCTCATCTTCCACCATAGCCAGTCTCCAAGTTTACTACCTCCTGCCACAGCTGCAAAAATGCTGAGGAGCACATGGCACAGACTTGGGAGGCAGACTGATTTGAGCTCAACTCCTAGCTCTACAATTTCCTTGTTACCAGACCATGATGCAGGTTTCTCTGTGGACCTTAGTTTTCCCATCTGTAAAATGGCATCACTCTGCCCCGTGACTTTACTGAAGGTTAAAGCGGTAGATGAAAAATTCTGGGATGTAATAGATATGACAAATACTGGTTCCCTTTTATTCTCTGGGGGATAATAGTTCAAATAGCTCAAATAGATGGATAATAGTTCAATAGATGGCTCCTGTACGCGCGGCTCTGCACATGCTGGATAGCGATGGGAGCGCTAGCACATACTCCCTTCCACATCACCTACAAATTCACGAGATGATGCAGGTATGCTTACCCGAGAGGTAAAAGGGGCTGTGAGACTTGAAGAAAAATCAGTTTCAACCTGTAAGCCTGCCAGACAAGGTTTTCTGGCCTTAAAGCGACGTATCTCTAAGGTGCTGCTAGAGTCCGCATGCTGTGACTGGCGCCCCCACACGGCGAGTTCCCCTCATCCAGCCGTGCCAATTGCTGACCGCGTGCTCGCTGTGGTGTCTCCAACTCTCAGGGACTCTTTGGGCTCCGGCCTTGCGGCAAAGGCCCAGTAGTTCCACCCTCTGCAATCATCCTCACTCCTCTTTATGTGAAAAGCGATTTGAGTTTTCTACAAGTTCTTCTAGCTAGCTCATACTGCATTGTCAAAAACCTCCTGTGAAGGTGTTAACGCTCCCCCAAGGGTGGAGGGAGCGCAGGCAAAGGACTTGCCAAGATCGTCCCCCAGATTCACCAGTAAGAGCAGAAAGCAAGACTTCCTTTCAGTGGGTTTTTTTCCCCTCACTTTTCAAAGTTGTAATCTTTGACAAGCACATGTTTAAAAAGGGAGATAAACAGTCAACTATAAAAATGACAGCATTGCTGCTGCAAAAATAATGCCAAAGATAAAAAATTAGTACAAAAAAGGGAGTGATGGGGCCGGAGGGTTAGCTCAGTGGTGCCGGCGCCTGCCTCGCAAGCACAAGGTCCTGAGTTGGATCCCGGTGACCACATACGATGCTGGGCGTGGCGACTCACGCCCACCAGCCATCAATACCACACACCACAGTGCCGGGCGTGGTGGCTCACACCTGTCATCCCAGCACTCGGGAGGCAGAGGCAGGAGGATTGCTGAGTTCCAGGCTTGCCTGGACTACACAGTGAGCTCAGAGCCAGCCTGAACTACAGAGTGAGACCCTGTCTCAAAACAAACAAACAAACAAACAAAAAAAAGGGGGGAAGGTCAGTCAAGGAAGGTTTCAGAGGTGACACCAGAAGATGACAGGGCACGGGAGACATGCTCCACGCGTGGGCAAATGCCTCTACCAAAGCATGGACATGTTGAGTGGTTGATTTTGAGACATCGTTACCGATTCACATGGCTGGCTCTACAAGCTCAAGGTGAGAAGCGGCAAGTTAAACTGGAGAAGTGGGTGGGGCCTGATCACAGAGGTCTCTAAGTTATGCCTGGGGATCTGCACTTTGCCCTAAAACTGGTGCCTCCCAAACCTCACACACTAGTCTTAACAATTCCTCAAGCTTTGCCTTTTCTATGCACCGCATGTGCTACCTACTTAATCATTTTATTCAAATGACTTCATTTTTAAACACTGAACCTTACCCGAATAGAAAACAGATGAGAAATCATGAGTTGGACGTACTAGTTGTATTTCTCTAATACACATTAACACATATACAGAACTTTGAACAGCAGAAAGCGTTCCCTGTACCACCTACGATGACACCCTGGGCCACCTGGGATCCACCCCACATCCCAGCAGCAACCTTGATCTCTCATCCCCACATTAGCAAAGCTGGGTTCGTAGCAGAAGAGCTGCAGGAAAGACTACTTTGGTGGCGGTGTCAGGTATGGCCAGGAGAAGGTCCAGAGGGGAGGCAGGCAGCGAGCCTTAGAAAAGGAAAGAGTGGCCAAAGGTGTGGACTTAGACACTGGCAGTGGGGTAAGGGCAGGGGCAGCTGTGGCACAGAGGGAACCTCGGCAACCAGTCACTTGACGGAATGGATGACGGGTGACGAGTGAAGACCGAAGCAGGAGGCGGGAGAGAGGCGTGCAGGGCGACTCCCAGGTTTCTCGTGTGGATTATGCGAAAGAAGGCGATGTCAACAAGAGAAAATGGAAGAGAGAAAGAGGAGCGAGAAGAGGAAGGGTGGCCCAGGACGTGCTCAGCTGAGAGTGAGGTGTCCATGGGACCTTCAGACGGATGGAGCAGTTGGCTGGTTAGTCTGAGCTTCACACTGAGCTCCGAAGGTCAAGGCTACAGGGATGTTCTCCTCAGAGGCAGCCCAGGAAAAAGAGGGTGCAGAATGACAGGGACTCACGCCTAAGACTGAACTCCGAGGAGAGGATGTTTGCACATAAGGGTGGGGAAAGGAAGCCACGCTTTCTTCCTTCATAAAGCTTGTCTTGGCCAACCCAAGAGAGACCTATGTCCTATAGTCAGGGTCTCGCCTTCTCTGCAGGAGCATGGGCTGGGAACAGCAAAAGCCTGTGTTTGTCTGCCTTCCTTAACCAGCCTGTGAGCAGCGCGGGCACGGCAGGCTAACCACTCTCCTTTCTGCGTTAGCCTAGGGTAAGCGAGCATCCCAGTGGGGTTTCCAGGTCGGCACAAGGGTGGGTGAATGAGCAGAAGCGGTGCCGGAGAAAATGAATGCAAGGAGACCCAGGGGACAGGGAGGGACAAGTAGTCACAAGGGAGCACCCTAATCCTCCCAGAGACAGCGCTGATAGCTCCTGCCTCCAGAGGGTGACCCCGGGTGGGAGCTGGAATTGAGGATGCAGAGCAAGTTCTACGAAATGAAATGGCACCCAACGACTATCCTAAGCTGTAGACCAAGTACATACGTAGAAAGTTATCCTTAAGATCCTGGATTGGGCCGCACAGAGCATCTCTGTACGACTAGTAGGGCCTGAGCCTGCAGCTCCGTGGGAGAGAAGCGAGTCATTCTGAGGTGGAGGTTGGGCCATTCGTCGAGCAGCAGCAAGGTTGCCAGAGAGATTACTAGTGAAGTTAGAAAAAAACGTCCCCAGAAGATTCCCAAACAACTGCAACAGCCAGGAACTTTGTCCTTGGACTAAGCTTTGTCCTTGGCTTAGCCCAAAGCACACAAAAGCCCAAATTCAACCCACCCAGCAAGTCAAAGCCCTACACTGACAAGAGGGTCCAGTTGTGTTTACCTGGCCTGGAAGCCCATACCAAGGAACTGTCCAGTAGGGCTGTGCCTAGGGCTGGTGGGTCCTGCACAACTCCCCCCAAATGCACGGCTCGCCTGAGTCCCAGAACAAGGCAGAAGCAACCTCTGAGAACACGCAGGGCACGCTTTCAGGAAGACACCAGTCTGCTGCTCGGACACCATTGCTTCCTCAAGATGGACACGAGTCAAACTAAGCAAAAGTTTCCCTTCCTTCTCGCTGGCCTGAATGGTGGACGCAAGGTGTCCCAGGGGGCACAGAGGAAACTGCTGACTCCTTCAGAAGTGTACGAGGAGGGGCTCTAAGAGAGGAGACGAGGGACCGCCAGGAAAGGGAGGAGGGCACGGAGAGAACGTGTCCTTGGCTCTGTCGCATGTGATCTGATCCCAGGCGGCAGCAGAAGGGGTTGCTGAGTGGCCGAGGGGCAGGTGGGGCGTAGAGTTGGTGGGAAGATGGAGTGAACGGGAAGAGAGAAGTTTTTTCCACATAGTTCTTGTACCGCCTTGCAAAGGCGAGCTAGGAAAAGTTGTCTCTAGATCTTGCTTTCTGTACTGTGAGCATCTAGAAAGAAGTTAAGGGAAACTATGCCAGTACCCTTGAGTCACCGGCTGGAGGAGTGCAGGGTGCAAGGCAGGGCACATCCAGGGGTAGCGGGAGAGCAAACCCGAGGCTGGCCAACGCTCCTCTCCTCCAAGCACAGAAGAGCTCTGTCGGGGGCTGGGCCAGGGAGGTGGGGGGCAGGGCATTACACAGCAAGAAACAGATTTGTCTGGATTATTCTGTGCATACAGCGTATGAGGTAGAGCCAGGAGAGGTGTAGGTGTACGTGTGTGGGTGGGGATGGGGGCTGGGGGGAGACGAAGGTTTGAATAACAAAGGAGACCCCTAAAGGCTGAGCTACGCCTCACTGCAAGACACTGCACTGCCTATTGGATTCAGGGGGGAAAGCACAGTTCCAGCAATAAAGTTCAGTCACTGGCACGTTGCTCACTTCCCTGACACTCCAGCCGCCCTCCAGAGGCTGCCCGGGGCTGCTGGAGACGGAGCCAGCCCCTGGCAGCCCAGAGAGCTCAGACTTATGCAATTCAGCCTGGCATGGGAGCAGGGGAGCTAGGAGTTCACCAGCATCTCCCTCAGGCTTTCTCCCCGCCCACTGCCAGCCCCTGCGAGTCACGCCAAGGGTCAGGGGCCCTGCGCGGGGCAGCAGGAGAGGCCCTGGCTGAAGGAGCCCCAGAAAAAGGAGGGAAGAGAGAGTACCTGTTGCTGAGTACATCCTGCTTTGGCTCTTACTCCTCGGTTGCTTGTGGTGAGAGTTGCCCATCATTCTGTTCTGGACTGGCAGCCACCGCCGCCGCTGCAGCCTCCTCCTCCTCCTCCTCCTCCTCCTCTTCCTCCCCCTCCTCCTAATCTGAGACTGTGCTCCTCCCCAGGTGCTTACATCACCTCAGCTTTGCTTCTCAGACACATGGCTCTTCTAATACCACTTGTGCCACTGGCACAGAATTGTCAGATCTGACCCTCTCACTTGGACTGTACTAGGGGTCTGTCTCTTCTCTCTCTCTCTCTCTCTCCCCCTCCCTCCCTCCCTCCCTCTCCCTCTCTGTCTCTCTCTCTCTTTCTCTCCCCTCTCCTTTTCCCTCTCCCTCTCGTCCTCTCTCCCTCTCCCTCTCTTTCTCCCTCCCTCTCTCCGTCTCTCTCTTCCTCTTCACTCTCCCTCCCTCTCTCCCTTTCCTCCTCCCCCTTGATAAGTGCTCCACTTAGGTCGAGCAGCCCAGGTTCCAAGGGGAACCCTAGTGAGCCCCGAGTGCAGCAGCCCCTGCATCTGCGCCGGCACGTCTGCACCCCGGACCAGCCCGGGCACCCTCTGGGACCTGCCTCGCCCCGCCCTCACTGTCCCTGGCTGCCTCTGCTCTCAGCACTGTCATTCCTGCTGCTGCCTGCTCGCCTGCTCGCCTGCTCGCCTGCTCGCCTGCCCGTTGGGTCTGCAGCAGCTTGCAGGAGCAAGGGGCCAATAACAGAGCCTTATCCTGCAGTGTAACAGGGACCAGTGAAGGAATGTGCTGCCTAAGTGACACAGCCCTCTGTTCTACTGTAGGGGACAGATCCAGTTCTGTAAGTGACAGCTGCCCATGAGCTCTGGGCTCCAAGTCCTGACAGAAACCTGGGGAGATCTGGGCAGGGCATGAGGCTACCGAGCTGCAGGCTGGAAGCTAGCACAGCCAGATGCCTCTGGAAGGCTCCATGTGGCCACCAGGAGTACCTGCTTCCTTTTCAGACACACCTGAAGCCTCACTCCAGTCTCCCCTCCCTCGCCATTGTGGCTGTCTCAGGGGAGGGCGGAGCCGGCAGCCCAGAGATTCACAGACTGGACCCTCGGCAGCCAATGAGAGGGCTGCTTCCATGTCCCACCGAAAATCCTTGCGCGCGCAGCTGCCTGCTGTGAGTGCTGCAGCCCTGTGGGAAAGTGACATGAGGCAAGTGGTGCTGGCTCAGCAGCTTGGTCCGGTCCCAGCACCCAAGGACTGGCAAGGAGGAGGGGCCATGGCTCCTGGAGTCAACTCTGCTCCAGCCACACAGCTTTAGTAATTTCACCTAAGTGAGTTGTGATACTGCTCAGTGCTGATGTCACTAGACACACACTCTGGAGTCAGGGGTCCTCTCTGTCGTAATTGTGGCCACAGAACACTATGGATGTGGGTCTGTCTAAAACTTCAACCTGGCAGACTTGGGTCATGGTGTCACCCAGACAGCAAAGCTTTCTAACTCTAGGACAAAGAGACACCCATCTGCCCATTCATATCACACTCTCTCACCCACCTAGTCATTTTGGCAGTATATGAAGAGACCCCAGGGATGTGGTCTGGCCAGGCCTTATGCTAATATTGAGAACGAGAGGTGTAAGTCACTATGTAAGGGGAGTGATCAGCATCCGTAGACCATGACAACAAAGAGAAGGATCAAAAAAGTCGACGGAGAGCCAGAGATTCCGGCGCCTGCCTAGCAAGCAGGTTCAATCCCTGGTTCGATCCCTGGTAACCACATACAACAATACCAGGCATATTGGCTCACGCCCACCGGTAATCAGTACCACATACCACAAGGCCAGGTGTGGGGGCTCACGCCTGCAATCCCAGCACTCGGGAGGCAGAGGCAGGAGGATTGCTGAGTTTGAGGCTTGCCTGGGCTACATAGTGAGCTCAGAGCCAGCCTGAACTACAAAGTGAGACCCTGTCTCAAAAAAAAAAAAAAAGGCAAGGGAATATTAACTTCTTGAGTCTGGAAGGTAGAGAGGTACTTCCCAGAGGAAGTGACATTGGGCTGGGTCATGCAGATTGAAGAGCTGACCAACACAGAAAAAGGAAAGGCATACCGGTAACCATGTGAACTGTCATGCCTCCTAAGAACCTCCACCTAAGAAACCTGGGCCCCCAAGTTTCAAAAGTCTCTTCAGTTTTCTTCAACAATTCCATAAACACCCCTCAGATAATGACTGCAGGCTCTCCCAGCCTAATGAGAAAGACCTAATTATACGGGGAAATCACAGGATGGTACGGTCTCTATTTAGGCTTCGCAGCTCTTTGTGGACTATGCTAGGTCTCCAAGGGGACAAACTTGAGGTTAGAAAAGAGAGCTTGAGAAACAGCAGTCTCAGAACAGGCAGGAGGCACTGGGAGTGAAGCACCCTGGAAAAATATTATGAATGTGGTCAAGATCACAAAGATTTATGAACATAATAAAAATCTTGAAAGTGATAACTGAAGTTCAGAGAACGTTTGGTCCATGCTCTTATTCACTTGTGATAGGTCCTAGGGATGAGTTTTGGTTGGTTCTAGTTTGTAAATACAGACTGAAAAAAAAAAAAGCTTAGAACCACTGGAAAAGACAGAACTATATCTTGAGATGATTCTAAAATGTGGGACATCCTGAAAACCAAACCAGCAGCAAATTTAACTGGGTTGTGCACAGGGACCCTGGGCAATATTCCCATGGGCCACACAGGAAAACTTGAATAGGAACACACAGGTTTGGGAAGGTTCAGGGAGTAAGAAGATAGGCAGGTGGGGTGAGGAATGTGCGCGTATTCACAAACCTGTTTATTCACTGCCCAGGTCCAGGTGGTGAACATGCCCAGGACTATAGAAGCCCTCCTCAAACTTTATTTTTAGTGATCCTGGGGATAGAACCCAGGGCCTTGCACAGAGAGGAAATCGTCTACCACCGAGCTACACTCCTAGCCTTCAGAACACCTTGCAAAACCATCATTGTAAATCTTCCTCATAACAACCCCATCAGCAGGTATTAGTTGGACCCACTGTACAGATACCCAAAAAAATAGAGAAGGGAAGCAGTTTGGTCAAAGTCTCTGTGTGTTTTTCCACTTGTCCTTTATACATGCTGAAGTTGTTTGCAGAGGAGAAAAACAAAAGAGACTAGCAGAAACAGAGCCCTCATTTCTTCCCGCAGCCCCTCTACATTACCATTCCTGCCTTGCTTCTCACAAGGGAGGTCTGTGCCCTACGTCCCACATGCTCACCTCATGCTTTCAGTAAGCGCTGCTGCACCGCATCGTGGGCCCATGGAAATTTCCTTGCCCAGTCACCAGTGTACCCATGGCCATTGCCATTAAGTGCATTAGCAGCTTTTCTCAGTAGGTCTCCCTAATCCGGTCGTCATGGGAGGGGGGGTCACACATGCCTTCTTCACTACATGAATCCAAACTATATGTGAGATCAACAGTATTTCCAGCTGGTATTTTTGATCTTTAGTGTTCCCCAAAGGCCCACATACTAAAAGCTTTGTTTCCAGAGTAGCACTAGTGGGAGGTACTAGAAACTTCAGAAAGTGTGGCCTAGTGTCTTTCTCTCCTTAGCTTCCTGGTTTTGCTCTGAAATGTGCTCCCACTGTGATGTTCTGTCTCGCCACAGGCCCTAAAGCAATAGGGCCACCCATCCATAGAGTGGAACCTCCCAAACTGTGGGCCAAAACAAACCTTTCCTCTTTATAAGTTAATTATCTCAGGTATCCTCTTATAAGACAGAAATCTGACTAACACAAGACCCTGTCTATCTTCTCCCAACTTCAGTGCTTCTGCTACTGCTTTTATTATTTTTTGCTGATACTCTCCTCCGTATCAGCAAAAGTAGAACAAGTATGGCCTAGACATCTTTAACTGTCCTTTTGCTTCCCATCCAATTACGGAGCCATGTATACTGTTCCTCAGAATTGTCTCAAATCTGAGTGCTTCCTAGCATCACTGCCACTTCTCTCACCCTGGCCCCAGTCGCCACTGTCCTTCCCTGGGCCCTGAAATGAATGCTTTCTTCGCTGGGCTCCCTGGCTTCTGTTTCCACATCCTATCATCTGTTCATCACGCAGCACCCAGAGTGAGTTTTTACAAACACGGAGTAAATCACACCACTTTATTGCTTGGAACCATCCCCTGATCTGTCATCTAAAGCATCAAGCCTCCACTCTGTAGCCTGTACTCAGAACCAGCACTGCCTGACCTCTTCACCTTCTCTCTATTTCCTGAAACAAATTTCTTTGCTTATTTAATCCGGGACACTCGTTCTCTTCTTTGCCATCTCTCCCAGTTATCACTGTGTGGTAAAGTAACTAAAGAAAGGCTTTGTAGTCAGAGAAACTTGGATTCAAAACCTCAGTCTGCCATTTCTACCTGTGTAACATTTGCACGAGTTGCTCACCCTTCCTAGCTTTGAATTTCCTCATCTCACTATGGGAGGGGAATAAAAACACCTAACTTGTACACTACAGTAGTCCTCTCTGCTTTCTGCAGTTTCGTTCACCCACAATCAACTAGTTTTAAATGGGAAATTCCCAAAATAAATTATTCTTAAGATTTAGATCGTGGGGCCCGAAATTTAGCCTCAGTGGTTTTGGCTTCTGCCTCGCAAGTGCAAGGTCCTGAGTTTGATCCCTGGTAACCACATCCAGCAATACCAGGTGTGGCGACTCAGTCCATCAGCAATCAGTACCGCATACCACAGTGCCAGGCGTGGTGGCTCACGCCTGTAATCCTAGCACTGGGAGGCAGAGGCAGGAGGACTGCTAAACTTGAGGTTTGCCTGGGCTATATAGTGAGCTCAGGGCCAGCCTACAAACCGAGACTGTCTCAAAAAAATAAATAAATAAATAAAAGAGATTTAGATTGTGTCTCATTTTGATAACATAATAAACTCTTGCATCATCCTACTCCATCCCACTAGTGATTAAAGCATCCTTTTGTTCAGTGTATCCACTGTATAATCTACCAGCCCATTAGTCGGTTGGCAGCCAGTTCAGTTAACTGTTTGACTGTCATGGTGTCACATGCTTGTGTTCCAGTAACTCTTATTTTACTTAATAATGACTCCAAAGCACATGAGTAATGATTTGGTGGTTTGAATATGCCAAAGAGAAAAGTGTTTCATTTACAAGCATTTCATTTAAGAGAAGGTAAAAATCCTCAGTTTAATAAAGAAAAGAAACATATACTGAGTTTGCTAAAATCAACTGTTAAGAGCAATCTAGCCATGAAATTGTGAAGCAAGAAGAAAAACTTCATGAGAAAGGTATTACACTTGTGGGTGGAAGGCATGACTAGAAAGCATGGCCATGTGCAGCCCTAGCAAGCACTGAGCTATAGGAAGATTTGAGCGAGGGGTCCCCTGAAATGGTGACACCAAGCACTTATGCAATCGAGGGATGCTTTCAGATTCAGGAATAGGTTTGGACTGAAAACTATAAAAATCCCTGGGAAGGCTGTGTCTGCTGTGAAGTAGTTGACACATTTCCAACAGAGCGAAAGCAGCTGATTAAAGGACATCACCCAAAGCAGGTCATCGATTGCTATGAAACCAGGCTATTCTGGAAACACACGCCCACTCCCAACAGAACCTGCATTCACAAGCGCGAAGGAGTCATCAGGGCACAAAACATGGAGACAATGACTTGTGATGACAATATTCCTCCAAAAGGCTTCATCAAAGACCGAACTATCAAGGACCCACAACCATCAGCCTGGATCACTCCTGACATCCAGTTGACATCACCACGACTCCGTGATCCTGGAGGCCTCAAAGCGGGTGATCCCCCTTCTGACCTATTGTTAGAGGTCGGCCCCAGCCTCACGTTGTGTCGCAGGGCTGACATGGTTCCCTCCTCGCTTCTTCCCATCACACAGGCCCTATACCGCCTCGAGGAAGGTGAATACGTACAGGAATATACTTTCTTGGGAGGAAGGAGAGAGGGCCTGCATCCACATAACTTTTCCTACAGAATATTGCTATTGTGGTTCCATTTTATTATTAGTTGTTATTATTAATGTCTTACTTTGCCTGATTTATAAATTAAACTTTATTATAAACATATATGTATATATTAGAGAAAAAGAGTATACATGAGGTTTAGCACTGTTGCTGGTTTCAGGGATCCACTGGAGGACTTGGAACACACGCGGCATGGACAGGGGACCCCTCTCCTGTGAGACTTCCCGAAGAGAGCATGGAAGTCAGCCAAGGCACCCCAGGCACATAGGAGGTATTTATTAAAAAGCGCTGCCATCCTCTTCTCACTGGCTCTCACAAATGGCCCCAGTTCCTGCAGGCTTTTGCTCAAGCCTCAGTTCAAACGCCACAGCTCTCTGAGAGCCCTGTGGGGCCTCCACCTCACCCTCTTCTGCGGGGCGACCCCTTCTCTGAGCGTGTTCAGCTGGGGCTGTCTGAGTCACTTACTTACTCTTTTTTTTTTTTTTTTGAGACAGGGTCTCGCTTTGTAGCTCAGGCTGACCCTGAGCCCACTATGTAGCCCAGGCAAGCCTCGAATTCACAGCAATCCTCCTGTCTCTGTCTCCCGAGTGCTAGGATTATAGGTGTGAGCCACCATGCCCGGCACTGTGGTATGTGTGGTACTCACTGCTTGGATTATAGGCGTGACTCACCATGTCCAGGACTGTATGTGGTTACCGGGGATCAAACTCAGGACCTCACACTTGCCAGGCAGATGCCAAAACCACTGAGCTAAATGCCCGGCCCTCACTTACTTGTTCTTAAATGTAGATATCCTGCAGTTGTTAGAAGTCATCCATGTGTTTACAAACCTTCCCTCTCCCAGAAGTTTAGGAGTTCTTGGAGGGACATGTCTGAGTTCTGTTTCCCAGGACTGCACCTGGCAGAGGACCTGGCACAGAGTATGGCTCAGTGAATGCCAGCAGGAGGGGCAGGCCAAATTACCGCGCTCAGGCACACTTCTCTCCCGCCTCTCCTTCTCACCTCTTCCACCACATCAAGGAGGACACCCAGCTGGGTGGGGTGCTGCTGGCAGCCCTTCTGATGGGGGCACAGACACAAGATGGCTGCCAGTGGAAAGTGCCGGATCAGCTGCCCTCGTCATTGTTCTCTTCTGTCTGCCTCTCTCTGTGCTGAGGATTGAATCCCCTTGTCTTTAATTTTTTTTTTAATTTTGAGATAAGGTCTTGCTAAGTCACTAAATTGGCCAGGCTGGGCTTGAATTTGCAATCCTCCTGCTTTAGCCTCCCAGAATGCTCAGATTACGGGCTTGAATTACCAGATGCAGTGGCTTTTGGAGAGGGCTGGTATTTTCACATGGTATTTTCATACATACTGGGGGTAAGAAATAGCTTCTTTCTGGCTCGTGCATAAACTAAGCCAGAAGCAGCCATGTCTGTGGAGGAGAGAGGGCCAGGCTCCAGTATTTAGCCAATCCTCCCTACCCAACCTAGTGCCTTAGATACACTAGGAGAAGAAACAGAAGTTACAGGTTTGGAAGAAGAAACTCAGGGGTCCATACACACATCCCCAAAGTGAAAGCATGAGGTTCACTGCTGTCACCTCATTCACCAGATCCCCCTGTACTCAAGTATGGGAAAGGATCAAGGAAGTCAACAGCGGCAACAGTGTCCTCTCCAAACTGCCACCCAGAGCCCCAGAGCGGGGTAAGAACCAGCTCATCACTTAAATCACGCTCTCACTTCCTCCGCAGGTACAGGTGGAACCAAATGGACCTCAATTTATAAATGAAGAAACAGAGATTTCATAAAGGGAGATATTAGAAAGTGGCACAATGGCCGGAGACTTAGCTCAGTGGTTCCAGCATTTGCCTTGCGAGCACAAGGTTCCAGGCTCTATCCCCGGTAACCACATACTACAATGCTGGGCAGGGAGACTCACGCCCACCAGCAATCAGCACCACATACCCCAGTGTTGGGCGTGGTGGCTCACGCCTGTCATCCCAGCACTCGGGAGGCAGAGGCAGGAGGATTGCGGAGTTCGAAGCTTGCCTGGGCTATGTAGTGAGCTCAGGACCAGCCTGAACTGCAAAGCGAGACCCTGTCTCAAAAAAACAACAAAAAAAAGATAGTGTGGGCCGGAGGGTTAACTCAGTGGTTCTGGTGCCTGCCTCACAAGCGCAAGGTCCTGAGTTCGATCCCCGGTAACCACATATAATGCTGGGCGTGGAGACACGCCCACCAACAATCAACACCGCATACCACAGTGCCGGGCGTGGTGGCTCACACCTGTCATCCCAGCACTTGGGAGGCAGAGACGGGAGGATTGCTGAGTTCGGGGTGGCTTGCCTGGGCACCATAGTGAGCTCAGGGCCAGCCTGAACTACAAAGCGAGACCCTGTCTAAAAGCAAAAAAAAAAAAAAAAAAAAAGATAGTGGCACAGTGAGGACTTGAACCCAAGTTAGGCTGCTCTTAAATCTGGTTCTTTGTCACTCTGCAGGTCCCATATGCCATGACCCACACATGCTCTCTCCTGGGAGGGGATTTTTCTGGATACAAATTCTACAGGGAGCCGAGGATTCCAATTGGCAGCACCCACTCTGCTGCCTACCAGAAGCCTGCCCTTGGTGGTAGTGCTCAGAGTCCTACGCAAACGCACTCAGCCCCGGCCCCGGAGATCTTCTGCAGCTGTGTCGTGCTCACAGTCCTTCAAGCTAGCAGCACCAACTTCTCCTTCAGCCCTGAAGAAGTCATCTCTATTTCCTTTTCTTTTTCTTTTTGTACCGGGGATCAAACTCAGGACCTTGTGCTTGCGAGACAGGTGCTAGAGTCACCGAGTGAAATCCTCAGCCTGTCTCTATTTCCTATTCCCTCTGGTGGAATGCTTTCCTGCTGCCTCCATCTCTGCCTGGGAAAAGCCATGCTCGTCTCTCCAGCCCCAGCCCAAATGGCCCCTCCCCCACGAAGCTTTCCCTGAGCCTGTGGCCGGAATGGAACTCACCTCTGCTTGCCATATCTGTGGCCTCACCATAGAGTTCAGGTCCCGCACATGCACCTCCGGCTCTGGCTTGAAGCCGTTTCCGATCTTCCCAAATATGAACAGCCTTCTTGTGGTAATTCCCACAGTCCCTATTCCCCAAAACGTGGTTCACATTTTTGTAGCAGTAGAGGGTAGTGGTATGAAGAGGAATTTTAGAAATACATGGATTATCTTCTTAAATTAAATAGTTATATATTCTATTATTTGTTAGACCCTAATAATAATTAGAAGAAAAGTAAGTTTATGACAGTGTAATTTCTTGCGTATCCAATGCAGGATTAAATGAGTGGCTTAAAGGAAAACGATTTGGTATCTGCAAATTGGATTACACTATTTATGTCTTCCTCACAGAGCTGTTGGAGGGAAGATCTGCAGTGATGACTAAAAACTGCTTTGAGGAGAGCCTCTAGTCTGGGCTGTGATTAAGTACTTGACCCGGGGAGAGGATATGTGGGTGTACAGCTTGTGATCATTCATCAGTGGGTATACATTGCGGTGTGTACGCTAATTGCCCACAAGAATTTTTTTTCTTTAAGTGCTTAACACCTAGTACCTGTCACTTAGAAGTCGAACCCTGTATTTAAGGCCAGAGTAATCAGAAGGGCAGTGGTGTCATTAATTTCCAACTGGAGAGTGGGTGTGAGTATACAGAAAGTGGGCTTGAGGCAGGGAGACAGGAGGCTGTGGAACTGTGATCTGGGACACATTTTCTGTTTTGGATCCTGTCCCAGTAAGAAAGCCAGAGCACCTCCTGAGAACGGATGCTATGCCTAGCACGTCAAGGGCAAGATTAAGGAAGTGGAACCAGCCAAGGTCAGCTCAGAAATGAGCATGCGCCCTAGAGGCCCGCACAGTAGAAGGAGCATTAGCTACAGGCTTCCTGACTTCGGACGGGTCTTGCCTCTCCAAACCCACTTAGCTTCTATCTGGACAGTGAAATATATGGAGCCACTTGCTCCCTGGGGTTTGCTCAGCTCAGACACTCAGACGGGGTTGTCCTATGCATAGATACCAGTCAACAAGAACATCCTGGGAATATCTGACCATCGCACTGTCCTAATCACAAAAGACACAAGAATGAGAAACCCTAGCTACTGCCCGAGTCTCAGGGGGCTCCCAGGCCTTAGTCTCTTGCACACGTTTGCCCCTGTGGACAGACCAGCCCCAAGGTCTGGAGCAGACAGTTTTCTAGAGACTCGCAGAAGAAACCTTCCCGGGATGGGAACAGCACATGCCTCTGAAGGTTGGAAAGGGGGGGCCATTAGTGAAATGGGTCAGGATAGGTATAGGGAGGGGGGAGACATAGAACATCTCCCCTGCTTACCCCACTGCATCCCCAAGGCACTCCATTTCCGATATGGAAGTCTCTCCTGGCCCAACCTCCCATCTCTGCCTGGGAAAGGCCATGCTCGTCCCTCCAGACCCAGCCCAAATGGCCCCTCCTCCAGGAAGCTGTAGGTAACAGTCTTTCAGGTATGCCAATTTGCTTCCTACCAGCTGTGGTCTCCAAATATTTTTGAGCCTATAAGCCAAGATACGTATATTTATATATAAACTATTTACATGTAATATAGCTCCAATATGCTCTATAAATTATAAAACACAGACAACATGAAAATTAAGAACAATAAAATGAGTGTTAACAGAAATTCTAATGGCTTTTTTCTGCACCCTGATGCTTCAGAGGCCACAGGTCTAGCAAAAACCCTCTGGCTTCCAGACAGTAGACTGAAGAAGGCAAAAAGAAAGACAG